>MKEJ01010614.1:0-15028 GCA_001753735.1 Embelia ribes
TATATGTATTCTACTCATATCTCAAATGTATGTCTTACTTTAAGACAATACAACTTATCAACTCCAACGTCATGTCAAACATTTAAATATACTAATAGAGATTTCGAAATATATTGAGATCCTGAATCTTCTCATACCTTGTAGGCCTCCCGAAAGGGTATAAAATACCGCTTTTGCAATTTCTCATGAAGTCTCATCTATTGGTTCCCGAACACCACTTCTCGCGCCTTCAAAATTACCGAACTCCGCCACTCGAATATCTGTGATCTTATACATGAAAACGGTCTGCACAGCATAAGAAAAACATTTCCTAATTTTATTTCGCCAAACACTATTGCATAGAAAATCGAGAAATCGTCTCCGAAAAAATGAAACGATATAATTTATACAATATGTAGAGAATGTAATGGTAAGGATAAAAGGTATATACCTCAAAGCCAACTGATGAGCAAAACTATATGAAATCGCCTAAAAACCTCCGGAGCTTCAACTTTCGAAACGATTTAGCAAACGGCTTCATATCAATACGAACCTAAGAGATAAAACGATCCACTAGTCACGGGAAACAATAATATGAATTATAATTTCATAGACCCACAAAGCCCACGAATCGAG
The DNA here is from genome assembly GCA_001753735.1 of Embelia ribes. NCBI lineage: Eukaryota > Viridiplantae > Streptophyta > Magnoliopsida > Ericales > Primulaceae > Embelia > Embelia ribes. The sequence continues at coordinate 616 of MKEJ01010614.1, forward strand.
AAAATGTAAACAAGCGAGAGGAGAAAATTTTTTACCTCATAATGCACTCTACAATCAAGGATCCTGAATATGAATTTTTGGGAATTTTTTGAGCACTCCTGCTCGTTAAACAGGGGGCCAAAACTTCCCCTTCTTCTCTTCCCCCGGCGTCTCTCTGCCTTCTGTGTGTGTGTGTGTGTGTGCATATATATATACATACAAAATAGTCTAAAAAATGTATTATGGACCCCACAAGCAAATGTCGTTCGAACGGCAAATGGGCACCGTTCGAACAGCAGAATTATAAAAATTGCAGAAAACTGAAGCAACAACGACCATCTTCACTCTCATACATACGTCACAATACTCCACAATAACATACTCAAGCCCATAACGTCCCACAACCACACCACATGCAACAACATATAACAACTCCTCATAATATGCTAAATAAACTCAAATGCAACATATTCATCTCCACTCCTTATGTATCCACAATGCATCTACAACTTGTTATGACTACATCATAAATATAATAATAATAATATTATGGTGTGAAATAATATTATTATTGAAAAGCGAAAAATTTTCTTGGAATTTATCTAAATTTTCAGGACGTTACACTCTCTTTCACTGCCATTGCCACCCCTCCAACTCTTTCTCTTTCCAAACTCCATTGCCAACTCCACCTCCCCCACCTCCCACTTCTAACTCTAGCGCCACCTTCCGGCTCTACTTCCATTTCAATCATCAACCAAATATAATGTGTAAGTATATTGACAATTCTAAATGATAATTTTTATGATGCATATCTGAAAATTTCATGGGAAATGGAAAAATATGGTTCAGTAGAATTTCTATTTCAAGATTTTTTAGTGCTTTGATTTGCAAAGGAGTGGTTTTCAAATTTGATCTGATAAAATCACATTAAGTTCCATACGAAGTGTATTGTAGCAGCGACGACAACCATGCATGTTACTACTAGCTCCAACACTTCTATTAATTAATTTTTTTCATCCCTGGAATAATTATATTATTCACTAAAGCTTTTCAGGAATAATAAATTTATTGATTTAAAGTCATTGTAAGCTTATCACGAAAGTCACTTCTAATATTATCTGATACCACAAAAAAATCACATTATGGAACAAAACAACTATTTTTTTTATAAATATTAATCTTCAGCTTATGTAATGGAACTTACAGATTTTTATTTTTTTATTATTATTTTTTTTTTTTGTGTGTGTGTGTGTATGGATAATTTGGAATTTATAGGAGAGGGGAGAATGAGATATGAGAACAAAACAATCTTTTGGTACAATAGAGAAAGTAGCAACTGAAGAAAAAGGAAAACTACTGATATATATACTCTCATTGTCCGAAAGGTAGGTTTTGAATAAGATAAAAAGCTTCAGTGACCAAAATTTACAGTTTGCTGACAAGATATTTGTCACAAAGTCACGACTGCCGGTGTAATACAAAATTTGTTTAAGAATTTAGTTTTTTCATAATGAATGAATCATTCTCAATAACAAAACATAAATCAGTTATCATGACAGTATAGTAACCATAAAATTAAATACATTGAGGAAAATTAATTTTACTGTGCACATGTTGCGTTTTTATTAGCAACATATAGTCAATCTGTAGACTATATAATACAATTACGACGATTACATGTTGCCAGTCTAAAAATACATCACCAAATCATTTATAGCATCGGATGAAAACAACACAATTTTATTCATAGCGGTACATAATCAACGATAACTATTTTTACAATTTCCCAAATTTAGCCACAATAGATTCTTGAAGTAAATTCCTCATATGTGCCTGAAATAAACATTTCTGCAATCAAATTCAGGGTTTTTAGGGGAAACCACGATCAAACACCACAGTAGGGTATAATGGGATTTTTGAATTTCATCCCCTCTTCACCACAATATTTAAGAAATAACATTGGATCAAATGGTTTAAATTTCTCTGGACGGAAATCATCAATTAGGGCTTCTGGTTGATTCACTATTCCACGCGCAAATGCAAAAAGTCCGATTGAGTATTTGGGTTCAGTTCTGGTTATGGTGACTCGATGGTAAGCAGGATGTATCCTTCCATTGCTCCATGCCTATGTTGATAAATAGAAATGGTGCGCAAAACTTTAGTCATAATAAATTAAAAAAACTAATAAGAATGTTTACAATTATTATTTTTTTAAAAAAATGGAAATGATGGAATGGATTTTTAAGAAAAGAGCTAGCCAAAATCCTGTTTCCAAGTCCATGAGCTGACTAAAAACATTTAATTTTAACAAAATAATTATCAGGGCATAATGATTACAAAATGTATATCTTTAACAAAATTTCATTGTCTTGTTTCAAATTTGCAGAAATTATTAGTTCTTCAAGTCAGTTGAATTCAGAAAATAAGCACAAACTATAAGAAAGTGCCTTCTATTGAATAAGACTATCAATGCCTACGCTTTGTCTTTAAAGACCTTACCATCTGTCCCTAATTGATCACTACATCTACGATAACAAAGTTTTTGAGCAACTTTTAAATAAAAAACAAGTCACTGGTAAATATTATTACGACAAAAGTTAGATCGTTTGTCACAGGAAAATAGCCCTGACCAATGCTTTTTTTAAAGTAAGCCTATAAAATTCGTCACTAAAGAGTGCCCTAAGTAAATAATTTACTTATTTTCGGTGTCAAGTAGAATTTATAGCTCTTTGACACTTCAACAATCGCTCATTAAAAAATTAACTGAAATTAGAATTTGAGATCAAAGTATCACAGCTTTTTATGTATATAAAAATTATTCCCTCTAATTACTTTCACTCTAATCGTAACATTTGTTCGCATGATTGCTTGACATGTATCTTATAAAATTAGAATTTAAAATAATAAACTTATCATAAGATAAATTATTAAAATTATGTGTTCTATAAAATTATAATTGAAAATAATAAAACTTACTATAATGGAAATTATTAAAATTATATACATATATATCAACTTAATATAATATAAATTATTAAAATTTTAAACATATATATCAACTTAGCATAATAGGAATTAGTAAAATTAAATTTCTCATAACATCATGCACAACCCCAAAATATACATATATATCTCAACATAGCTACAAAATATATTATTATAGAAATTACTTAAATTATATTTAAGAATCAAAATAATATTAGTAAATAAATATTTTTATAAATAGATTTCTACCAATCTAAGATTTTGCATAAACTTTTAACATATATTTCCAATCAACATTAATTTTTTAAAATATTTTTCGCAGTAAAATTTTTACATACCTAAAATCAACATATATAGATATTAGTTTTTTGTAAAAATATTATAATAGCATAAATCTTATCAATAGATCTTTTAAAAATTAAAAATAATTAAAAAAAAAAGAAGAAAAGATACAAAAAGATATCATATCATAAATAAATTATCAAAATTAATTTTATAAAATAATTAAAATTAATATGATATAAAAAAATATATAATACACACCACATATGCATCGCGCAGATTACACTATAGTGATAGCATAATTAGCATCACAAATATAAATGGTTGAACCGTATCTGGGGAATATATTTCACAAATTAATATGATTTTCATGCAACTTAAAGGCTCACTGTAAATGGTTCCCCAGCGATGAATAAGAAGGTTGATGGTGATGGCTCAAACGCGATCCAATCCCCGCCCTTTGTCTCGATTTCTAGGCCTTCAATTTGGTTTTGATCAAGGATTGTCCAGAAGTTCTTGTCCGTATGAGGATGAAGACCTATTTTTCTCTCCGATTGAGCAGCTGGTGGTTGATACTTCATAAATCTCATGAGGTAAAGAATCGAGTCAAAGTGGGACTCGCAGTATTCTTCTGCTCCATAGCTTTCAAATACCATTCTCACCACCATCTGACCTAATTCAGATAGTAGCATTGAGTATAGAAGTGCCGTTTCACTATCCGGAAAAAAACAAAAAATGATTCTCATAATAATTATGTATGAAAAGTGTACTAACCCTAGAGTAACAATATGTTGTGTGCTGGTACTATTTTTTAATAAAGCATCTAGGGAAGAGATATTGGCATATAAAATTAAGTGCTTAATTTTGAAAGACTCAAGGTGTATAAAAACGAGACATGTTATATTGAAATATTATTTACATGTTTCAGTTTTTGGATGAAAATAAATGGAAGAAGCAATTATGCCAATAAAAAGGTTGTTTCACAGAATCATACCAAAAGGTGTCATTTCCCTGTGGCCACATGAGCTCGGTGAATTTTTGAGTTCCTTCAAGAGTTGCTGCACCTTCAATCCCTAAGTACTCAATAAGCATGTTGGTGAAGTTTGCCCCATGGCCAAATCCCAGCTTATCAGAGGTATTTTTTACCTTCGTTTCTTTTGGGAGATCGAACATCTCTCTCGATAAGTTGAAAATCTTATCATGTAACTCCGAAGAAATTGTATCGTACTCTATGATGAAAAGGCCATATTCTTCTAGAGCAGATCGGATTGTGTTACATGTCGATACCCAACCAGGTGTACCGTTCTTCAAGTTTTTGCTTGATAAGTCTATAACGGGAAGTTTAGGCTGCAACGCCATTTTGAAGAAAAATATATTATGAAGGAAATAACAAGAGCACACCTAAACTTTGACACTAAAGTAAGATTCAAGCTAGACAAAAGCACAAGGATAATATTTGTTAGCAAATTTTAGTTTACTAATATTTGAGTTTTCTTGTGCTACATTGAATGAATTTCCTGTGGTATTTTATACTTGAAACTAGATTGGCGTTTTCAGAAATATAGCCGAAGATGCAGCCTTTATCAGTAATTAATAATTTTTTAAAACAAAGGTACATGGCCACAAAGTAGCTACTATCAGTCCTATAATTGAAGTATCATCTGATATATTAGACTCAAATATATGATTGATTTCTAAATACTTTTATTTACGGAATTATAAAATTTCATTAATGGTAACCTAATTAATAAATTGATTAATATTTAGTGACACTATCAATGCCAATTGTTCAGGACTTGTATTGTCATATATCTCAAATAAATTTTTAGGGTCATTGCAGAGATTAAAAAAAACTTTTTGCATAAGGGGTTATCAGTTCAAATGTGTTTAGCACATTAATTTCCATCTTTGTCTTTTCAATTTTACTAATTAGCTCTAATCATAAGTTGTGGTTAAAATTGAGTTCTTAAATGTTTATCAGCTTCGAAAATGAGTCTCTCGGTCCAATGGCATTAATATTCGCATCCAACAGTATCAAAATTTTCTAATGTTACACTAGTGATAGCTATTTCATCCTCTCGCTTCTTGATTTTAGTTGTTTTTATCTGAGAACTTATTTTCCATAATCTCTTATTTTTACAAGAAATGAAAATCAAACTCAATAAATTTCCTTCATAGGCTTTACATGACTACGTACCCCGTGGTGAGGGACATTAGAAGCATACATTATCAATTCAAAGAAATGATGGTAACCTAAATTTTGTCATACACAATTGCAAAGAGAGAGTTTTTTTTTTTAACCAAAACTTCATTATCACTTTTTTGTTATAGAAGTGTGGTCCTTCTTCTCGTCTCCAAAGTAAAGAGGCAAGTCATTATACAATTACACAAAATCAAATAAAATCTCTATCTTTTGGAGTGTATATATATATTTATATTGCTCAATAGATAAATGTAACATATCCTTGTATTGGTAGTTAGATATGCCAATTTTGCCCAATGATTAACTTGTCTTTGTTGCATGCATGATAGCATAAAAATTACATCTTCAATGTTTGAGTATATTATTCCAAGATTTGAGATCGACTATAATGGAATCATAATAGCAAATGGTATTAATAATATCAAAATTTAATTGCTCATAGGTTTGTTGCTAGGGTTTCATTTGCACAAAATTCTAATGCTGACAATTCTACGTCCATATTATTTCTAGTGAGTTTGGTGACATGATTAAACTTAGTTTCAATGGAGAGTTTGGAAAGATGATTATAAAATGAAAGATCACAAATATTGAAAAAATTAACAAGGATTAAGGTTGAAGTTCGTCAATCTTCATCGGAGGATTGATCGAACCCTCTATGGACCGATCAGCTTGAGCTACAATTAAAGATTGAAACTTGATCAATCGTCAATCAAAGCTTCAGCTGGTTGTAAATAATAGTGATTAATTGATACTTAGCCGCATATGGTGTGATCAAATGTTGTTGTCAAGAATAAATGTCATTGGGATTTTGATTTAAATTTATCTATCGAGCCAGGGTTTCACTCTGGGCAATGCAAGGCTCTTAATCGCCTATGGAAATCTTGGGTTTCACTCTCTTTCTCGATCCAACTCTCTTTGCTTATATAAATCTCTTCGATAATACTTCTCTTCTTTTATATTTAGTTCTAATTGCATCTTTCCATTTGATTATTGGTTCTCACTGGCATGGCTTCTAATTCCCCTGATTTGAACACGGTTAGATCAAAATCCTTTGCTGATGTGCTGATTGGCGCTTCGAATCCTCCTCACCAAGTACACAACCAGCTGAATTTAGGGACTATTCCTATACAGGATATTGCATTGCCTATTCGACAATCTTGCACTAAAATGATAAACCAGCGGTTTTATTCTCTGCAATTGAACTACAAAGGTCGGAAGCTCCCCTCCAATATGCACTAATTGCTAAGTTCTCCAAGGGAAGACCTAAAATGGAATCTATTAGGGATCATATTCATAAGCATTCGGGACTTAACTCTTTCCTATTATAGGTATGATTGATAACCGTCATGTTCTCATTAAATTGATGGATGCGACTGATTTGAATCGTGCTTGGACTAGGACCTCCCATGAGATGGAAGGAGCTATGTTCCACTTGTTTAAATGGTCCATGGATTTTTCTCTGATTTATGAGTCATCTATTGCACCGGTGTGGATTACATTGCCTCTTTTACCTTTAAACTTTTGTGTGTTGTCGTACCATAAAGCTATTACTCAATCCATTGGTAAGTTTTTGGCTGCAGATGTACCTACATTGACTCATGCTAGACCAGCTTATGCTAGAGTGTGTGTAGAGATTGATCTTTTGAAAGTTAAGGAAACTCGTATCTGGATTGGCCAGACTTTAGAGGATGATTTCTGGCAAGTAGTAGAATATGAAAGATTTTCCAAGTAATGTAAGAATTGTTGTTTACAGGGGCATGGGAATTTTGAATGTCAAAGACATGCAATGGGCAAAAATAGTATGAGGATAGAGTCTAGTAGAATTGTCAAGGTTAATCTAATCAATAGCACAAAGGATTGTGTGAAACTAGATGCAAATCCTAAAGGAAGTAGGGCTAATTTGGTGTATATCCCTAAAGTGGGGCAAGATATTGATTCTAATAAAATGTCTAAAGATAAGATTGGGTCTGCATTGAAGGTGTTTAAGGAATCGCGTATTACTTCTGCAGTTGAAGGGGGGCCGGACTCTCAAAGTGTTCTTAAAGAAAAGTTTCCAAAGGGGCAAAAGGGTAAAGAGGTTGTGATAGAAGAAGAATTCAAAGTTGAAAAGGGTGGAGGTAATAAAGTTTTTAAGTTGAAAGAAAATGTCTCTCCAATTGCTCTTGGGATTGATATTGGTTCAAAAGCTATTGAAACTCTTAATCCTAAAGTGGACACTAATGGGTGTTCGGTCGTTACATTAAAGGAAAATAAGTAGATTATTTGTGAAAACTCACTCATTGGTGCTGCTAAGTCAGCTTCTCCACTCAACAAGAATCCTGCTATTCATGATGATGTTAGCTCTAAAGATATAAAAGGGTCTGTTAATCCGTTTGATCCTTTATTAAGTGACCCTACTCTTGATGCTCAATCAGAGTCTGATACGATATTGAACTCTTTCGGCTCTTCAAAGAAAAATGAGAAATCAAAGAAGAAAGTCCCTAGTGAGCCATCTCATGGGTGTACTCTTATGCAAATCCTTCTGATCAACAAGATATGCTGTTTTGCTACAACACCCTTGAAGGTTTGGTAAAGGATTTGCATTTGGACTCTTCTTACCCTATCAACGATGATTTATCGGCCTCCGATTGTGATTTTGAATCCGACCCAGATGCTGTGGCCTTTGAAAAGATGATGAAGGCGAGTATGAAGACATTAGGCCGTTTGGCATGACTACAAGAGGAAATAGAGTCAGGGTCAAGTTTTGATATGGCCTTTTGGCATGACTACGAGGGAGTTATTAGTTTTAAGCTTGCAATAGTATATTTGTTGGCACTTTGGCCAAAGGGTGTTGGATCTCATTTATCGTTTGGCCTTGGGGCTCTTGTGCAGAATTTTAACTTTTAAAAGGAGAGACTTTGATAGAGGCTTTGGATTCCTAAGCATATGCTGCTAATTTGCTCTTGGTTTTATGTTGTTTATTTGGCTGATATATGATTTATAATCTTCTTTTGGTTTAGGCCTATAGTTTCATTTTAGGTCTTCCGTTGATGTAATACACTGGGGAATGCCCCTTTTAATTTTGTATTCTTTTTTAATAAAATATTTCCTTTAAAAAATTAATAATAATAATAAAAAGAAGGGGAAAAAAAAAGAGAGAACGTTTGATGGTTGATACAAAAAAACTAGCTTCATATCATGTGAGGAAGCTAAGGAAATAAAAATTTCGTAGCAATTTAATGGAGAAATAGGGTTTGTGTTTGTTTTGTTATGGTATAATAATTAACACTAGTCTATGTTCTCATTCTTATTTTTGCCAGTTTAGCTTAGGAGGGAAAAACATTATACATGTTCATTTTCTCATTTTTACAACTTTATCTGGGGACTAACAAAAATGCAACTGTTAAAAAACTCAAATTCTTTTCTATTATATGTTTCAACTTCGACCAGGAAAAATAGATATACAAAAGTGGAAACAACTTTATGTGATATACTAAAGCATTATTGTATTAATTTGCAAGATAGTTCCAAAATATCGATAAAACCTTTTCCGGTAAGTCCATATTACTCTGGAATTTATCACGTACTAATAGTATACGTATGCTTTTCATGACAAGTATCATATTTGACAACATTTATCTTTTTTTCCTTGTTAATTATTTCAATTAAATAAGTAGCCACTGTGATGGAACATATATCAACGTCATTTTTATCAGAATTATCTTGATTAAGTAATTTTAGAGACTACCAACTATACGTAAAACAATGCCAAAAAAGTAAAATTATTTACTGAATGCAAATTCAGTACTATAAATCAAATAATTACATATTTCATGATTAAGTCTCTAAGTGTGTTGTTTATGCATAATCTGTACTCGATGTAAACGCATAAACTCAAATCATTGCATATACAACCCATGAATATAGACACAAAGATACAAATTCATTGGATGTATCAAACTTAATACGCAGAAAAAACATGACAATTTTATTTAATTTTTTACGCACTATAAAAGCACAATATTAAACACCGACACTAAACATACAGAGCTATAAATGACTTAAAAAGCACACAAATCCCTTAATACAAGTCAAGTTCCAGCAAAAGCACACATATGACGAAAATTCATAAAAGAAATTATTTCGAATCATGGAGCTTTCAGATACCACAGTAGTCTTTGATAGGGCATTTCGATCTCTTTCCTTCATCCGTGTAATAGTAGTCAATATACTTGTAATGATCGAATGGCTTATAAGCTAATGGGTGCTCCTTATCGACGAGCTCTTTTGGTATGGGTACAATAAGATCCCTTATGAAGGTAAATAGCCCGAGAGAGTATCTCTCTTCATTACCTCGCATAATCACCCGGTGATATGGAGGTTCGATTCTGCCATTGGTCCATGCCTACATTAAGAAATGATGAATTAGCAAAAATCTAGAATTAACGAGAAGAGCTAAAAGGAAAAAGGAATAGCTACAGAACAGAATGTTAAAGTCTTCACAAATTTGACGTAAAAAGAACAAAAAAAACAAATGAATATAAAAAAGTAATCATTTTCATTTAATCAATTTTGAAAAAAATACACTAAAGAATTTAAGGAAGTGGATGTGAAAATCCCTTCTTCTTCTTCTTTTGTGGTCGTACTCACCATACATGTGTCACCTGCCATGACTACGAAAGACGAAGGGGAGGGCTCGACCAAAATCCACTCATCGCCTTTCGTTTTGATCTGCAAACCCTTAACTTGCCTCTGATGGAGAATAGACATGAAGCTCTTATCTGTGTGAGGTATAATACCCAAACCAGGCTCATTAGTTTTAGGTGCTTGGTATTTTATAAACCGAAGAAGGTAAGAGGTTGACCCGAGGAGCATCTCATAGTCACTCTCTATACCGTAGCTTTCAGACACCATTCTCATCACCGTTTGATCCAAATCTGCCAAAACCCTCGAAAATAATAGTGCCGTTTCTCTAATAAAAGGCAAATGAAAAAAATTAATTAGAGAAAGATTAAAGTTGAAATAAATAATGAAAAACCAATATAAAGAGATGAAAAAAAAAGAAGCGTATACAAGAAAAAGTCATTTCCCATAGGCCACATAAGGTTGGTGAATGCTTTTGCTCCTTCAAGAGTAGTCGCGTTTTCTATTCCCAAGCCTTCGTAAAGAGGAATAATAGGCTCTTTCCCAACATAGCCATGAGAAGGTGTTTTGGAAGTGTTTTTAATTTTTGTTTCTGTTGGAAGATCAAACAACTCTTCCGATGCCCTAAAAATGGCATTGTGGAGATCCAGCAAGACTTGATCGTACATAGCTATGAAACAACCGTACTCTTCGAGTGCACGCACAACTTCATCCCGGGTTGATGACCAAGAACTTGTGCCGCGTTTTAGGTTTTCCTTTGAGAAGTCGATAATAGGGAGGTTTGGCTCTGTTAGAGAACCCATAGCTCAGTTATAAAACTCTCACGTTATGTAGTGTTTTAGGCTTATCATGTTCCTCTTATGTAAAAGGCTTTTTTTTTTTTAATCATAGTGAGTTATATGAGAAAGATGTGTACAGATGAAGTTATAACATATAGCAAAACTAGCGTGTAGCTCGCGCATTGCACAGGCTATAGAAAATTATCTTTTTTAATTATTAGATCTAATTGTAAGTATGTTTTTTTTTGTTTGTTATTGTATTTGGTTTTATATTTGCTTTTAATTAGTTTATTATATAGTGATGGTTTAATTTTTTTTTACCCTTTGCATAACAATTTTAAAATTTTACTATATATATTTTACTCGAATATTATGAATTTAATAGATTCAATTTATAGAACAAATTTATCTTAACATATTATACCTAAATTTTTTACCATGTAAACTAAAATTGACTTAATAAAGATATAATTTTACTACACAAATAATTTTCATCATTTTTTAAAATTATAATTTTCATCCTTTAATTTCAATTGGAAGCCAATTTTGATATATGTTTTAAATTAATATATTTTATCTTTTTAAAGAAAATATTGGATTTTCCATTATATTATTATATTTAAACAAATTAATATACTTTTAATAAGTTTTATTTTCTAATATGTCACGACCAGTTAATCCACACAATACAATATTGTCCGCTTTTAGCAAAGTTATACGTGCAAATAGGTCACTCATCCTAGGATTATTGCAGTATGAGCACGCTAAATTTTGGAGCTCCAACCAACTTAACTTTCGCACAGCATTAAAATGCATCATATTTAGAGATTTATATTCCTATTTATATAGCACATGCTCATCCCTTACTCGGCCGATATGGGACGAATGTTGCCCCCCTCGATTAATGGGTTAGCTAGCCTGCCAACAGGCCAACTTGACGGCATCTCATATCCGCTCGTCGACGTCTACCCATACATGCTCACTCATGCACAACCAAGGTGCTACAATCCACTTTCCTTAAAGGACATGCATCCATGCTTGGCCCCATTTTTTCAGTCGACTTTTGGCTTTGATACTATCTGTAACGATATTCATCCATCCTGAGATTGTTCCAATACAAGCAAGCTTAACTTTGAAGTTTCAACTAAGTCAACTCTCGCAAGGCTTTAAAACGTGTTTATTTAGTAGATTTACGTTCTTACTTTTATAACACGCCTTCATCATTCACCCAAGTAATGTGGGATGATTAGTTGTCCCCGCTCAACATGTGTTAGCTCGCCTAGTGTGGTAGCCTGTCAATATGTCAAAATATCTTATGTTCACTCGAATATCCACCCATATATGCCTGCCTACGCACAACCGAGGTGCAACACAAGAAGCTTGAGTTTGGTGGAATTACATTATGATAAGTTATATTATTCAACACTCCTAAATTTATGGGATACGTATCAATTAGCTATATGGATATTTGTTATAAATTGGGGAAAATAGTTGTAAGGACAACTTTTACATAATTTTTCAACATAAATATTTTGTATATTTTTTTAATATATAAAATTTTACTTGTAAATTGGTATTGATATATATATATAACTTTCCAACATAAATACATTTTATTATTTCAAAATAAAAAAAAATTATTCTTTTGCTCCAAGGCATAGAATAGTTTTGACATTTTTAAATGTTTTTTTATATATTTTTAAGAAGATTAGGTTTATAGTAAATATATTATGGTAATATTTTTAAATAAAATAATGTAATTTTCTAAATTTTGTTTTTCAAGAAGATTAGGGTATAATTCTTTTCTGGTAAGTTTTTTTAGTTATGATTTTTGTATACATGACATTGATAAAAAAAATTATATGACTTTTTCTTTTAATTTTTCTTATCATTTATTTTATGATTTCAACTTTATAGGATTTGTACTATAATAATATTTTTAACAAAAAAAAAATTATTGGGAATCTTATTATGATAATATTTCTAAAAAAATAATATTAATTATGATAATATTTTAAATACGAGGAGAACCTTAAATTTTGTGTATATATTTATATAATGACAGGGAAGATATAATATTTTTAAATTTTAAATAGTTCAAATAGATTTATGTATGTATGTGTAAGAAGATTAGGGGATTAGATTCTTCACAGATTTATGTATATATTAGTGTGAAAAGAATAGAAGATAAGATGAAGCCTCTTAATTTTATTTTGTTATATTTGGGGAGAATAATCTCTAAAGTAAAGAAATTCGTACATTATAATAGATTAAATTTGTGTATTTGTGGAAATTTTTTGTTTGCTAAATTTTGATTGCTAAATTGATGATACTTGTGAAGAACATTACGCTTTCATTTATCAAAAAATTATGCTGTCACTTGTCAAAACAATATATAACTACATGTCACCACTAGAGAGAAGTAGAAGAATATTCAACTTTTATATTAACAAGTAATGTAGGGGTAAATACGGGTTTGTTTAGAATGGATGTTGAAATTGAACACGATACGCTTAAAGCTCGATGCAAGAGTATCCTTGTTGAATCTATCATGCCCCGAATCCCTATAAATCCGGGGACGTGAACCTATGAAGAAATAGTAACCAAAAATCACAATAATCCACAATATAATCAAAGGAATAAATATATAAATTCCCATCCCATAACCAAACAGAAATCTATCTATGCAATCTCACAAGAAAATAAACTCAGCTTGACTATATAATGAATAAATAGCTACAAGAATCAGTTACAAAATATAAATATACATCTGTAGTTACCCTTCTAAATTCCATGTGCATACATGATCAAACTAGGCGCCTGAGCAAAATAAAATGAAATAAAGAACCAAAATCTAACATATAGCCCTATGGCGCGCATAAAATAAATGCACAAAAATATATCAACTCTGACTCGGCGAATCCTAATGAGCTCACAAAATAAATCAGAGTCGTCCAAGACCCTCAATGGTCTAAGGTCGCGCCCCTAAGTTCGCATGGGCCTCCAAGCTTGAAATATTGTAATACTATTTGGAAAGTAAAATGGAAAGTTGCACAGTCAGATTAGTGGTATAACTCTAAAATGGAATTTAAGTGTCTACATAATATGTATGCTTATGTAATGCCGAATGGCACATGCTATACAATTCCCTCACTTTTTCAAAAATCCTTTATTTTTCACAAATCATAATTGTTTCACAAAATCACAAATAATTTCACAATCACAAATATTTTCACAAATTACAAATATTTTCACAAATCACAAATTTTTCCCATGACTCACAAAAAGTGGGACTAAGGTCTTTCACAGATGGGCTCGAAAAACCCCAGCTCGCATTGCCCCTTGGACCCAAGAATCATATGTCCGAATCACAAAAATTACAAATATCACAAAGGTTTAGGGAAAAGTTGACCTTGCCCGAAAAGAAAGGAAAAAACTCAATCCATTCCCAATGCACATGTTCTTTTTGAAACACAAATTTTTCATAAATAGATTATAATAATGATGTATATGCTCATGTATGAGAATGTTAATGTACAATGTATAACATTATGTATCACAA
>MKEJ01010616.1:0-13425 GCA_001753735.1 Embelia ribes
ACTTGAAACCAATAAAAGAACATTTCCTTGGGGCTCAAGGTAACCTGTCGAGATATTTTAATTTTCTTTATTTTCACAACGTACACAAAATTTACTCAAATATACTTGAAAATAAGGACGGAGTGGCCAGCTTAACATGGAGTGGCCTAAAAACGGAATCTTTAATTGTGGCCTCAAATTTACTCAAATTTCTAAGATGTCTCAAATTAAACTTTTCCTTGTTAGTCACAATAAAAAATTGACTTACATGTAAAAAAAAAAAATCATATTATTCCCCAGTTTCCCCCTTATTTTATTCCTTCCAAAGCTCATAGTTGCAATTAGATTATGATTATCATATTTTAAGAAACATAATTTATTTATATATATAATTATACAATATATATTTTTTTAAATTGAAAATTAAAGAATAAAATGCTAGTTAAGAGTTATTTTTATAATTTTCTAACTCTGATAAAGCTGACTTTCAGTTTGCTCACAAAAACCTCGGGGATAAAGAGGAATAAATGTAATTCAAAAACCTGGCTATTCTAAAAATATTCACATCCATATTTCTGAAACGGTTTCTCCTCTTCTCTAATTTCTCAAATAAAAAATTGAAGAGAGAAATCTCCCATATCAGATTTTCTATTTTTAGAAAGATTTCTAAATATGTTGGAGAAACTTTCTTCATAATATTCCTATTAAAAAATAAATTTTTTCACATCAAAATAAAATAAATGTATCAATATATTAGGAAAATATTTTCCCACTATTTATAATTTTTGTACATTAATATTTTTTATATATCGAAATGATTTTTATAAATTCTGGTGTGATTTATTTCTACTTTGCTTAAGAAATGAGTTTAAAGGAAAAAAATTTAGAAATAAATTGAGGAACAGCGGTGTGAATGCTCTATTCTCGGAATGTCATGGGTAAAGTGTAATTTACCGAAAAAGAAAAGGTCAAAGAACTTGATAAGTGGAACACAGATTTGATTGAGTTGTTCATTGGTGATCTAAAATGGGTTTTCAAGGATTGATTGCAATAATTTTAGTTGAAAGCCGTGAGAAAGTATTATACCTTATAATATAAATAAATAAATACTAATTTATACATTGTGATTGGATGATGAGAAATGGTATTATCATGTACTAAGATAAAATATTTATTTTTCAAACTGAAGAGTTCATTGCTAGCATTTTAGATGGCGTTTCCATGTTAAAAATATTTTACAAAGTGTGAGAAAAGCCAAATTAAGTCTGAAAATAAAGAACTTGCTAGTTGAATTAGCGAGTTGAATGAAATTGAATTTCAAATATGGAGTACTTTTAACTTTTTAACAATAACTTTAATTTTTCCAACAACTTTGATGGAAAAAGAAAATAGAAAATGTAAATTGAAATGGAAAATAAATATTGATCTCATCAAATTCAAATGGAGAGTTCTTCTATTTTTGTCTTATTTTTGTATGTTTTGGAATTTGAAAATTAATTTGAAATGAACATTCTAGATTGCGTGTAGAAATGGACTCGCCAAATCCAATGACGGTTTCAAAAAGAGGCATGATTTGGTAAGTAGCATTAAACCGGTCCAAATTTACTAAATTTTTTCTGAAAAACATTTATTCTAGTTTTTTTGTTCCTATAACTCATTTTTATACCTATCTAGTCATATTTATGCTCTGAGAATATTTCAAATTTAATTTATAATTATTAGTACAATAATTCCATGAATGTTGCAAAAATAAGATATTTCAATCGGACTAGAATTCCTACTGTTTATAGTGAGCAACAGAGTGTTACTGTTCTCTAGTGAGCCATACGATCTAGATCAAATTGTCTAAATTTTTGCTACAATATTATTTATTTATTTATTTATTAAGCTATAAATTACTAAAATCTAAACCATTATATCTAAATTCGGTAATTGAGAAATGAACAGCAATAGCCGGTGGCTCAGAACCATTTTGCCAGTGATGATGCGATGGTTTTAAGAATCCTGTACAGTTAAGATTTTTTTTGAAAATATTTTATACCATACTAACATACTCTCAAATGAAAATGACTAGTCGTTTAATAACACTAGGAAACGCCCATTGCAACTCACGCAGCTTCTTCCCCAACTTTTATTATTAGAAGGCAAACCACCATTGCAATATTTCCAACCCAATTTTTATTTTAAAATTTACTAATTTATATATATATACTCCATAGTAGTATAAATACTTACGAGTTAATAATACCATAGTAAAATAAGAACGGCAAAAGATAATCTTACACTAAGTTTTGATTATAATATATATATATATATATTATATATTTTTATTATTATTATTATTATTATTATTTGTCTAAAACGTTAATAAGGATCCAAGTTAGGAACTCCTTATATAGATCGAAATAAAAAAATAAAAAAAAAGGACAAAGAGATGAATTTTCCTTT
Organism: Embelia ribes; assembly: GCA_001753735.1. Classification (NCBI taxonomy): domain Eukaryota; kingdom Viridiplantae; phylum Streptophyta; class Magnoliopsida; order Ericales; family Primulaceae; genus Embelia; species Embelia ribes. The sequence continues at coordinate 2,428 of MKEJ01010616.1, forward strand.
TTAATAGTTTTTGAACCTTTTTTATCCTCACCGATAACCACCTATTCTAAAGAAACTCGAAAAAAAAAATGGGAACTTAAAAAAAAGAAAATACTTTCTAATTTTGCAAGTTTTAAAAAGCAAGAAATAAATAAATAAACAAACAAATGGTTTAATAAAATTATTCTGCTTTTAAAAATAATAATAAAAGAAATCTTAAAAATAAAAAGGATTCTACTAAATATATATTTTTTATGTGAAAAAGTGTAACAAAGATTGGGTATAATATAGAATTTCTATTTTAAAGTTCTTAAAAAAGAAAAAATTTTATCTAATTTTAATTTTTTCGGGAAGTTTAAGACCCAAAAAAGGGCAACAAACACAAATGTTGGATAGTAATAACTTGCAAATTGAAATTTTCATAATTTCATATCCAATCAAAAAATGAAATTTATTTTTAATAAACAATCATGATTATAAGGCAATGAATCGAGTATTAAGTAGGGTCAACNNTGGAGAATTCTATTTACATGTGGCGCACTTGGGGCCACACTCCCTAACTTGCTAGGCTTGGGAATTATTGTGGGTGCGAGGCACTGGACCTTGTGGACTAGTCGGACGACGCAAGTCAACAAAAAACACATATTTAAAAAAAAAAAAAAGTAATAACTCGCAACATCTCATCCTTCGAAATGCTAGGTGCCGACTCTTGCCGCATACATAACATATAAATTTCATTTTTAAAGTCATATTTCCCATTTTCGTATTGTGAAATAAACCTCTGATAATTTTACTCACATTTTCCACTTTATTTCTCCCACAATTATTTGAGAGTACCCAACAAGCCAAAAGGATACGAAAAGAAAATTTCAATAATCATATTAAATAAAAAAAAATTAGAAAAAGTCAAGCCAATGAATAGTGAATACCATGATTTTAATACAAAGAACTAAATTTAACTCTATTATTTATTATAAGCAAAAATTAAAAGTAAATCAAGTCAACTTTACATCCACCATAACATTATGATGTGTTCGTCTCACCTTATAACTCTACGCTTATTTTATTACAAAAATAATTGTACTCACATTTCCCATTCCATCATCTCTCACACGTTATTTTGCGTACAAACAAAAATTCAAAAAATATGGAAAAAATAACATAACACATCAAAAATACATCAAAAATTAACACACATATATATAGAGATTGAGATATTATATACACAAAAATGTAAAAAAAAATTACATGCTATTCATAATGACACGTTATGAATTACAATACGTAGAAACTATAATATCTCAATACAATATATATATATATTAATCACCGGAGTCATCATCGCCCCCGCCAAAGATAGAAATCCGGGAGTAGAGAAGAAACAGAGTAAGACCGAGAAAGAGCGCGACGCCCACGGGCGACCCGCTAACCCGGTGAATACTATCGGGTTCTCCGGGGAAGAACGGGCCATTGAATGTGGAGGGACCTGAGAAGGAGAGGAGGCGGATAACGAGGAGGAGACCGATGGGGAGGAGGAGGAGGCCGACGGGGCTGAGGAGCTCGGAGACATAATCGGTGATGGCCTCGCCCTGGCCGCTGAGGATGGTGGGGACCACCAAAATCCCCACCACCACCGCCGCCAGCAAGGCCACGTGCGGTGGGCCTCCGCCGCGGTCTTGGTGTAGCATTGTTGGGTCTTTATGGTAGATTCTAGGTTGTAGGGGTTTTTTTTTGTTCAATTACAAGTATATGTGTATATCTATCTATCTATATATATAAGAGAATAGAAAGACGAATTTTTCCATCTTCCTAGACCCCTCAAAGCTATAAACTATTTACACACACGCTGATAGAGAGAGAGAGAGAGAGAGAGAGAGAGAGAGAGAGGCATCCCCACCATTACCGCCGATCATCTCAAAGGCCACACACCAAGATGGAAATGAAGATCTAAATCACGATCTGATCTGTGTTACTGATTTGCATTTTCTGGGGATCTGATTTTGTATTGCTTCGGTCAATGTGCAATTAGGGTTCCTAGGTTCTCTAATTGGGGATTTTGATTGCAATTAGGGCTTTTGGGTTGTCTAATTTGGTAGAAATGTGTGGGATCTTCAGCTAGGGTTTTAATTGATTCGAATTTTTATTCCAATTGCTTCGGCCAATGTGCAATTAGGGTTTCTGGGGCTCTCTAACTTGGGGGAAGTATGTGGAATTTCAGCTAGGGTTCGATGATTCATAATTGCTAGGGTTATGGTTTTTTCGGATCTTAATTCTAATTGTTCCGACCAACGTGGAGTTAGGGTTTCTGGGTTATCACTTTTGGGGAAATGAGTGGGATCTTCAGTTAGGGTTTGTTGAAAAGGCACGATCTGTGGGTCTTTAATTGTTATTTTTTTTTTAATTTCAATTGCTTCGACCAATCAGTAATTAGGGTTTCTTGGTACTCTAATCTGGGGGAATTGAGTGGCTTCTGCTAGGGTTTGTGTTAAAAGGCCTCGTCCTTGGGTCTTTAATCGTTCTGTTTTGCTATTGTATGAAGATTTGGGGATGCTGTTTATTCTTCGAAGAAGACGAAGAGGACGAGGATAGAGTAGGCAAAAAAATAATGAGTGAGAAACTGGAGGATGAGGAGGTGGGTGGGATGAACGAGAGAGAGGCGCAGCCAGGCGATGTTGGTGAGGATGTTTTTGGGAGAGAAGGGGCTGCTGGCCCTAGCAATGGGGCTTCTAGTAGTGGATTAATGAACGTTGATTTGAATGTGGGATCAGATGAGGCTGTTTCCGCATTTGAGGGAGAGGAGAGAGTGGAGCAAATTCAAGTTTGTCAGTATAAACGTGCTAAAGTGCATTCCAATTCCACGTGAGGGCTTTTTCTTTTTCTAATCACATAATGTGCTACCTTCTTGTCATATATTTGACTTTGTCTTTACACAGCGAACATATGTTACTCTATTTATGCGAGATTGCTGACCATACTCATGTTATTTCCTTTGTACAAGCCTTAATAATATTGGGGCTAGCAAACCCAATCAAAAAGGACGAGTTTTTCTTACTTGCAGCCCATAATCGATCTTGTGCTTCGATCATTTTGTTGAAAAGAATCTAGTACCAGACTAGTGTTAGTGTCGCAATTTACCCTAGTTGATCTGAGTTTCAACTTGTTCAAGCTCAGCTAAATTGGCTTTTACAATTTAACAAGCTGATTGGCAATAAGACCATCAACGAATTTTCTTAGTAAAAATTTGTGATGATATGCTAATATGATTGCTAGCCTGGATGACCATGTAGCTGGCATGCCTAGTAGGAAGTCAATATACGGCTGTACTAACAAAGAATCCACCTTTTTTCTCATATAAACAATAAAGCAATTTAAAGTACTTTGCGCATGTTTTGCATTCATTCCTTTTTTTCTTGTTGTGTATTATATCATGGATCAGAAGTATAATTTAGGAAAGAATGTGAATTATCTATTAACTATGAAATTGAAATCATTGATGATTTATGAAAAGGATGACTAAGCGGAAGGACTCTTAATGTTTTTAGAATCCCATCTTATTTGGGTAAGTTGAATATGATCTATATTAGAAACCACAAATTGAGGTTACCGCATTGGGGATGCCCATCATTTAGAAACCTTGAACTGAGATTAGAGCTTTTTCAATGCCCTTTCTCTGAATTAAAGAATTTTGTAGTCTCTTCATTTTGTTGTACTATGGTTCATGTGATATCTATCTAGTACTGCTCTTGGTCTGAAAATACCTCTTCTAATTTATTGAACATATGTTTCCGTGGGGAATTTGGTTTAGTGGTTTTGTTGCTGCATTTTGAATTTATGGTCAATTTTAGCTCGTTGTGGTTAAATATAATGCTGAACATCTTCTCAGGGACTGGAAGTATCATCTTTCTGCCTTGGCTTCTTCAGACGCAGACAGGTGTGGATTCCTCCAGATGGACCTGAAGCATAATGACTGTTATAACGAGAATGAAACTTCTAACTTCCTTTCGCTCATGACCAGTGGGATTGATGAGAATTCCTTTAACGCAATTGGTGTGAGAGATGATGTTGATGGCTGTAATACTCCTAGAGTGGAAGACTTGGAAGTTCAGATGGATCTTACTGACGACTTATTACATATGGTAATAATTGTCTTAGTTCGTTTGGATATTGTTTGTCTTTTTCTCACTGTAGGTTGTGACTGATGATACCGTGTTGGTGTTACTTTGTATCAGGTTTTCTCGTTTTTGAAGCACACCGATCTTTGTCGGGCATCCATGGTTTGTAGGCAGTGGCATGCAGCTAGTACTCATGAAGAATTCTGGAAAATTTTGAACTTTGAGAATAGGAACATATCTGTCAATCAATGTGAGTATCATGCTATGTTTTGCTACTTCAGTTCCCAAATATTGCTTACGACTTCTTAGCAATATATATGAATATTAAAGGGCTCTGCCTTGGGACACCATTAGTGGCTATGATACAAAATTACAATTTAGCACTGACTTGCTAATTATTTCCATAAGTGAATTTTTCATTTTTAGTATCCGTGACATATCCTTTTGATTAGGAAAACATGTGCACACCTCTTCGTTGCAGAAGATGATGCCAATACGTCTAGACCACTTGTTATTCATGAAACTTTATTAAAACAACTGGTTGTGATGCATTACTATTTTGAATTAAATAGAAAAAAGTATTTTTTTAGAATAATGATGGTGAGTTGTATTTCTATGTGATTTCGTTTTTCTCCTTCACGGGGTTTGTGCCAAATTGTTATTTGGTGAAACCTTATATTACTGTGTTGTACACTTAATGTGATACTTGTGTTGAAACTTCCAATTGAAAAGCTTTGCCAGTTTTTTTATTCTACTTCTTACAAAGGGGGGAAATTTTGAATTTCAGTTGTTTGTATGTCTTCATATTAAAAAATTCATTATAGAAAATAAATTTGGTGTTTGGGTTGGCGGATTTGAGGCTAGCGGTGAAAGAAACCTACTGCTGTTGACGAATCATGTATAAGCACTTGGAGATGTTATTCATGTGCCTTACTTTTTGGTTATCTTGCTCCTGCGGAGGGATGGTATTGCTTTTTGGAGGCTGCTTTCGTTTTTTACCAATGAAAAACATATAGTGGTGTGGTGTTTGATAAAAGAAAAGGTCGTGTTTTCCAACATTTGCTTCTACTTTTTATGGGGTGCTCTTAGAAATTCCTTTGGAGTTGCTTTTAAAAGCTGATTTGTTTTTTTGATAACTAATTACAAAAATACCCTAACAAATACTAGTTACATTCCCAATACATATCTACTTTGGTCTAGTTGCAAGACAGAAATTTTTTTCTCTTTTTTACCAAACACCACAATACTTCTCAAAGCAACTTATAACATCTATTTTCCAAATATTGGGATGCAACCACTTTTACAGTCTACTTTAAAAAGTAGCATCTCAAAGCTGATGTTGAAAATGACCAACATTACCAAACTATTCCTTAGTCTATAGAATTGCTACCGAGCTAGAGAAAGACCAAAGGGGTAGGAAGAGGTAAAGTGAGAGAATTCTAGAACATAAGTGAGAAACAGAGGGATGTCAGAGATGAAGAGATGATCAATAAATATGAGAAAATATAGATATGGGAAGAACGAAGAAAGATGAGGAGTCTGGGAGAAAGAGAACCTGTAGATATTGCAGTGGGGCAGAAGCTGCTGTTATATTGATAAGTGTCCACTTCTTTAAATCTGCACCAGCACAGCCTTATATCTACGGAAATAACTACCGTCAGCAATAACCTAACGGATAGAGATTTTATTCATACAAGTGTATTGGAATTCCTACATATATCCATTCATCATTAGACACGTAAGAGAGAGAGACTATGTACACATAAGAAAGATTATACATTAGGAGTTTTATATAACAACATCAATAGTCTCTCTCCTATGTGTCAACTAATGAGTGGGTGTATGTAGGAATTTCTTACATACTTATATGTATGAAAATTTTGATCCTAGATGGATAGAGAGAAAAGAAAGCATTGAAACTACATCACTTTATTTTTTATTTTTAACATTAGAATTGGGTAGCTTTTTAGTTTGTGGTAGTGGTACGACGAAATGATTTCTATCATCTGTATCTGCAGTTGATGATATATGCCACCGTTACACAAATGCAACTGAAGTGAATTTATATGGTGCTCCTGCTCTTCATATGCTTGCTATGAAAGCAGCTTCATCCTTGAGGTAAGTATGGCCCCTCATCTTTGTGAATGTGTGTATACTTCTGTACCAACTGTAGCTTATATATCTGATGATTCTCAGGAGCATTGAGACTTTGACTTTGGGCAAAGGACAAGTAGGGGAAGGGTTTTTCCAAATTGTTACTGATTGTCATTTGTTAAAGAATATGGTCATCAGTGATGCTACCCTTGGGAATAGTATTCAAGAGATACCTATTTGCCATGATAGATTGAAGCATCTTCAAATTATGAAATGCCGTGTGCTGCGCATTTCAGTGAGGTAATATATTGATTAAGAATTGGATGGATCTCATATTCAACTACCAGTGCTGACGTTGTTGTACTATGCATTTTATGTTTTGCAGGTGTCCTTTACTTGAGAGCTTGTCTTTGAAGCGCAGTAGTATGGCTCATGCGGTGCTTAACTGCCCTCTTTTGCGTGATCTTGACATCGCTTCTTGCCACAAGCTTTCAGATGCTGCAATACGTTCAGCAGCAACTTCGTGCCCTCTTCTAGAGTCCCTGGATATGTCAAATTGTTCTTGTGTGACTGATGAAACATTACGGGAGATAGCTGGCACTTGCATTAATCTCCATGTTCTTAATGCTTCTTACTGTCCAAATATCTCTCTTGAAGTCAGTGTTCAACTCTCATCCTTCTGCACTAATTATCAATTGATTATGCCCGTGTATCTTAATGACCTAATTTCTTTTTTCCCGTGAAGTCTGTAATACTACCAACAATGTTGACAGTTCTCAAGCTTCACAGTTGTGAGGGCATAACTTCAGCTTCAATGTCTGCAATAAATCGTAGCTCTATGTTGGAGGTATCAAGCCCCTTAATTTTGCCAGAACTTTGCAGTTTTGGTGTTAGTCGTCTGTTTTGGGGATTGTTCTGCTTGTTACTGCTTTCTATTTTCTTAACTAAATGTGGTGATGACTATGTTGATTTTAGAAGTCTTTGTACTTTTTACCACAAGTAAAAATAATATACAAAGCTCTCAAGCATAAGCAAAATCAAATCTGCCCTTGACAGTATGGAACTTGTTGCAATTAAATTTTAATGCGATGCAGGTATTGGAGCTTGACAATTGCAGCTTATTGGTGTCCGTGTTACTGCATCTCCCACGCCTGCAGAACATAAGACTTGTCCACTGTCGCAAGTATATTGTGCTACCCTTACCTTGTTTCACATATTGGGCTGCATTTTTTAAAAAAAGAGATTCTTACAACTGAAAATGCTGCAGGTTTGTTGATTTACATTTAGGGTGTGCCATGCTGTCATCTATTACAGTGTCAAACTGTCCGTCACTCCAACGAATCAACATCACATCTCGTTCTCTACAGGTATGTATATATATAGAGGGAAAAATACTGACTGCTGCACTGGTAATACTGTTTACATTTATTGAAGATGTACAAATTCTAAGACTTTGTTTTCTCGGATTTATCTTCATACAGAAATTAGTACTGCAAAAGCAAGAAAGTTTGACAACCTTAGCATTGCAATGTCCAAATTTGCTAGAAGTGGACCTTTCCGACTGCGAATCTATAACAAATTCTGTTTGTGGAGTTTTCAGTGACGATGGTGGATGTCCTATGCTAAAAACATTAGTCCTTGATAACTGCGAGGTTTGTAACAGTTCGTTGCTTTTTACTTCTCAGTTTAGTTGAAAAATGAAATAGCATGGTTTTTTGAATTTTAAATTCTTAGTCTTTCTTATTTCTTCTTCCTTATTTTGTGTGCTGAGTAATTACCTATAGATAACGAATGGTTTTAAAACGAATCAAGGAGCCTGCCCCAGAAAATAATGAAGCAGTAGAATTATTGATTCATGTAATTAGTATCTTTTTAAACTGCTTAGAGGTCACAAATACTTCTCAGTTACAGAGAGAGCTGTTGTGATTCTCACGCCTTGCATCAGGATCTGGTCCTATTCACAGTAGGCAGGGGGGTGCATCGGTTGGTTTGGTTTGAGCCAATTGAATTTTATAATTGGAAATCCGAACCGACCGAATCATACTTTCAAAATCAAACCGGTTTGAACCGAATAAACCGGTTTAGTTCAGTTCCACACCGGAAATACCAAATTACAAAAAAAAATTGAAAAAAAAAAATCTACCATGATCAAATTGTTGCAAAAAGAACATTTATCTGAGCAAAAACATCAGTCCTAGCCCTAATGAAGAAAAAGTGTATTTATATTGATATAACCCGGATTGGTTGATTAAAACGAAAACCGAACCGGCTTAACCGAAAAACCCCAATTTTTTAACTACTTAAAGCCAAACCAAATCAAAATTAGAAAAAAATGAACTGAAAGTTCGGTTTCTGGTTTGACCGGTTAATCTGCACACCCCTAACAGTAGGTTCTTGACTCAGATCGCTGAAATGTGGGATCCCTCTCCGGTAGAAAGAAATCATGCAAAAATCATAATAATTAAGAGATGCGTTGAAATGAATGCCTATAATTTGTTGTTATATATGTATATAAACGGCCCACTCATTGATGAACAGTAACTCCAAATAAGGATTCTAGTAACCCTACCGCCATTATACCGGACACTGGAGCAACCATCATGTTGCCTTCTTGTTTTGGTTCTGGTTAACCATTATCTTCCTTTGTGATCCTTATGCTTGATTTACCTTCACTAGTTTACATCTGCTAGGATTTGACAGGCACATTCCATATGTTAATTGGTATTAAGATGGTTTCAATTTCGTAATAATCCTCATATATTGTAAACAATGCAAAACATGAATTGCCATTTTTAGAAGACTATGTGATGATATGTTTTACAGGAATGAGTGCTAAAAGGTGGTTGTTAATATATTCACAAATGTTCTACGCAAGTTTCTATAGGATTTTCAGTTATTACCTTCCTGGTTGATTCTTGTAGAAATTTTGGTACCTCTTGGTAATGTTGGTTATCTTTTATCTTGTGCACCTCTGTAATTGCTGCTTCAATTGCTAAATGTATTGCTCTGAATGCTCATTTTCTTCTTTGAAAATGTTATTTGACTTTTTGTTTGTTTGTTTTTATGGTACTTGATGTTAGTTTGATTTAACTTTGTTCAGAGTTTGACAAATGTGGGATTCCGTAGTACTACTTTAAACAGCATTTCTCTTGCCGGTTGTCGTGGTGTTACTTCTCTCGACCTCAAATGTCCTTGTCTGGAAAAAGTTTCTCTCGATGGCTGTGATCATCTTGAAAGAGCATCATTTTTCCCTGTGAGTGAAGCAATTATATATTTTTCGTGTATGCCGTTCTCTACCCACCTTAGTACAAGAATTTCTGGAAGATGTATTTTCTCTATAATTGTAGTATCTCATGCTATTTATTATTGAACTTCATATACTTCTATTTTCATCCGATGTCATTTGATGCAGGTTTACGGTTTTTGATTTAGTCATAGCAACGCTTTCTTTATAGATGGCCATTTGCAGATTGTGATCGCTGTTGACTTAAACTCTCCATTGACATTAATATAAGTGATGCTTCTTGTTGCAGGTTGGTCTTCAGTTTCTTAATTTGGGAATATGTCCAAAACTGAAGGTGCTTTATATTGAAGCACCACAAATGGTGTTGCTAGAGTTGAAAGGATGTGGAGTATTATCCGAGGCATCTATTAACTGCCCTCTTCTGACTTGTCTTGATGCCTCCTTTTGCAGGTCAACGAATATTTTTCTCTCTCTCTCCACGACCTGTCCCTCCCTTCCTGTGATAAACTCTCCTCTCAAACTTCCAGTCCCCCCCATCTCTTCTGTAACCTTCTGCTGCTGTTTATTCATAATTATGCTGATTCTGTTGTGGTTTGCGTGTGCAGCCAACTGAAGGACGACTGCTTGTCTGCAACAACTGCTTCTTGCCCTTTGATTGAATCCCTCATATTGATGTCATGCCCATCTGTGGGTGTTGATGGACTTTCTTCACTGCGTAGGCTTCTCCGTCTGACCTCCCTCGATCTTTCCTATACCTTTTTGACGAATCTGCAACCTGTTTTTGAGACTTGTATACAGTTGAAGGTGATTTTCTACCCCTCGAACAATTGTTTAACATTAATACAATGCAGTTCCTCTCTTGTTAGATGTGTTATATGCTAGCAATTTTCTTTACCTTGTGGTTGTCTTTATGATCGCCATTATTTATGGGGTTTACACTGGTATGAGATGAATTTGAACTAAATATTTTTGCTTTCACAAGGACTGGTGGTACATTTATCTAGAATCTTTGATAGCTAGATCCAGTGTTGTTAAAAGTTGCGCCCTTAAGGCGCCAAGACCCCTTTTCACCTAGGGGCGCTAGGGACACTCGCTCGAGTAAAGCAAGATGCTAATTATTTGTTAACAAAATTATACTATCTCATAAAATTCTTAAACTTTTTCTTGTGCATTTGGAAGCATAGGCTTTTGTTATAGGTGAGGATTTGTTGTTACTTGCAGTGTTGTTAAAAGCGCTAGGCGCACTTAAAGGTGCTAGGGTCCCGAATTGTCTGAGGCGCAGGGCGCAAAATAAGATTTTATTTTTTGTTCCAAAATATAAGATTAGATTACAAAGATAAATATATACAAATAAAAGAGGAACACGTGCCATAAACAATAATATCAAAAACCAATATCACAATCAAAAACCAATATCACAACACAAAAACATATATAAATAAGTAGTGGAGATTATAGGCAAAAAAGAAATAATAATAGCAAAAATCAACATCACAACACAAAAGCATATATAAATAACTAGTGAATTTTAAAGTTCTAAAAGAAATAAGTCTTAAGATTCTCTAATCT
>MKEJ01010619.1:0-16355 GCA_001753735.1 Embelia ribes
AACCATATTCCTTCACATATACTTAAAGTTAATGCCCTGAATTCTGCCTCAGCACTACTCTGTGCAACAACGGGCTGCTTCTTGCTATGCCAAGTAACTAAGTTTCTCCATACATAGGTGCAATAGTCCATGGTTGATCTGCGGTCTGTAATGGATCCTGCCCAATCTGCATCTGAGTAGAATTCAACATCTTAACTCGTTCCCTTTTGAAAGAAGATTCCTCTCCCAAGAGTCTTTTTCAAGTATCGCAAGATGCGATAAATAGCTTCAAGATGTTCTTCATTGGACTTGTTCATAAATGGACTCACAACGCTAATAGGAAACATATGTCTAGTCTAGTGTGAGAAAGATAAATGAGTTTTCCTACTAGTCGTTAATATCCTCCTTTGTCAACCGGAGTGCTTTCTTCTTTGAATCCAAGCTTATAATTCGATTACATAGGAGTGTCTGCAAGGTTGCATCCTAACATACCAGTTTCTTTCAGCAAGTCCATGATGTACTTACGTTGAGAAACTACAATTCCTTTTATCGAATGTGCAATTTCCATGTCCATAAAGTATTTTAGCGGTCCGAGGTCTTTGATGTCAAACTCTTTGGCAAGGACTTCCTTTAAACAATGTATTCCTTCAATATAATCCCCTATCACAATAATGGCGTCACATAGACTATAAGAATGGAAATTCTGCCCTGGGGAGAGAATTTTGTGAATGTATGATCAGCCTGCCCTTGAGAATACCTATGTTTCTTGACTGTTTTGGTGAATCCGCCAAACCATGCTCTAGTAGATTGCTTAAGACCATACAAAGACTTTCAAAGCTTGTAGATTTTGTTAACATTATTTTGTCTCAAAGCCTGGTGAGATTTTCATATATACTTATTCGAAATCACCATTGAGAAAGGCATTTTTTTACATCCAAGTGATGAAGGGGCCAATCGAGATTAACTGCTAACGAGGGTAATACTCGTATTGTATTGAGTTTGGCAACCGGAGCAAAAGTCTCTTGGTAATCTATGCCATACACCTGAGTAAAACTTTAATGACTAGTCTTGCTTTGTATTGATTTACACTCCCATCAGGATTAAATTTGACAATAAAAGTCACATGCATCCCACTGGTTGTTTCTCCTTTGACAAATCTGAGAATATCCAAGTACCATTCCTTTTTAGACAACTAATTTCTTCTCCAACGGCAGCCTTCCATTCAAATTTCATTGGAGCATCATGAATACTCCGTGGTATTTCTAGAATGGATAGATTAGCGGAAAATGCCAGGTATATTGGTGATAAACCATTAAAAGATACAAAATTGGAGATAGGATGTTGGGTGCATGATCTCACTCCTTTCCTTATTGCAAGAGAAATATCAGGATCGTAATTAGCAATAATATCAATCTAAGTTTCGTAAGAAATGTTACGTAGACTATCTGGACTCGAATTGGATTCATGTTTGTGCTCGAGAAGTGTATGGTCCTCTTTCTCCTTTTAGGGCTTTTTCATCCTTCTATAAACACGGAGCTCTTTATCAATTGTAGGTTGAGTGCAGGCTGGGGTAGTGGACTCTTGGTTATTGGGCAATGCTAGTTCAATTCCTGATGGAATGTGGGTAGTTAGCTCGGTTTCAGATCTAATGCCGTTTGGCTCAATTTCTGATAGAATGGAGGTATAAGGTTCGATTTCAGATTGGATAGAGGTACTAGGCTCGATTTCAAATGGAGTGGAAGTGTCAAGCTAAAAATTACATTATTGTATAATAGAATTCTTCCCCCGAATGTGATTTTTTTGGTAATAGGATTGGTTTTCAAAAAATGTGACATCCATAAAAGTATAGAATTTTCTAGCGACGAGTGAATAACATTTGTAACCTTTTTTCGTGGGAGAGTAACCAAGAAAGATACACTTACTAGCTTTTGCATTGAGTTTGCTTCGGTGTTGTTCATAAACATGTACAAAAGCCGAACATCCAAAAATTTTTTGTGGTAGGGATGAAATCATTCGATTATTTGGATAGGAAAGAATAAGAGTTTTGCAAGGTGTTCGGTTTAAAATTCTTGATGGAATTCTGTTAATGAGGTATGCTGCTGGAAGGACAGCATCTCCCCAGAATTGTTTGGGGACATTTGTTATGAACATAATAGATCTAGCCACTTCAAGGAGATGTCTATTCTTTCTTTCTGCCACCCTATTTTGTTGGGGTGTGTCAACACATGAGCTTTGATGAACTATCCCATTACTCACAAGGTACTCGCCAAGTATAGAATTGAAATAATCTTTAGCATTATCGGTCCGAAACACCTTTATTTTTGTTTGAAATTGCGTTTGGATCATGCTATTAAAATTTTTAAAGATAGGGCCAGCCTCTGATTTTTCTTTCATTAGGTATATCCAAGTTGTCCTAGTATGATCATCTATAAAGGAGACAAATCATCAAGCTCATGAGATATTTTTTCCTCTAGATGGCCCCAATATATAACTGTGAATGATTGAGAAAAGGTGAGAAGTTTTGTATCTTTGGACATATTGATTTCGCACAAGTTTGGAAAGTTGATACACTTCACATTGAAAAGACTCGACATTGATATTATGAAATAATGCAGCAAACAACCTTTTCAAATACCGGAAATTGGGATGACCTAATCTATAGTGCCACAACATGATTGCACTATTGTTATTGGATAAATTTTGAGAGCCGGAAATAGATATACTACTAGCAACTTGAGCTTGTTCTTTAGGATTATTAAGACCTTTAAGGAGATAGAGCCCTGCACACTCCTTAGCATTACCAATCATCCTCCCCGATTCCAAGTCTTGAAATTCACAACGATTGGGGAAGAAATTAATCACACATTTCAGATCCTTAGTAAGTTTGCTAATGGACAACAAATTGCAAGTCAAATTGGGAACTAAATAGAACTTAGGATTACGTTATCTGTAATAACAGCAGTCCTATTCTAGCAACTTTAGATAATGATAATTTCCAAAAAAAAAAAAAACTTTAGATAATGATTCATCAGCAATTCGAACTATGGAATTCTCAGAACATGGGATATATGTGTAAAATAGATTAGCATTACCAGTCATGTGATCTAAAACACCAGAATCAACAACCATTGGGCGTTTTTCTCTATTTGAGTGCTCAAAGCCACTGGAAAATTACCTGTTTGAGCAACTGATCCAGTGCCAATGGAATTAGCAAGAGAAGATAGTGATGATTGTTGGTTGATCAACTTTTGAAGCAATTCAATTTGCTCCTTATTGAATAGTGTCGTATCGGTTGCAGATTTCTCCTCTCCGATGGACATGAAACCATGGCTTTCAGTAGAAGCACTTGGTTTCCAGTCAGATGGCTTACCATGCATTTTCCAACAAGTGTCCTTGTCATGTCCAGGCTTTCTACAGTGACCACACTATGGCCTTCCTCCTCTTCTTGGTCGATTATTATCAAAAGGTAGATTACGCATGTGAACTGCAAGAGCAGAACTCACTCGGGGTTGGTGCGACTTTGTTTCCCTTCATAATCTTTTTCCTGCTTTCCTTGCGCCTGACCTCGGAAAAAACTTCCCTGATTTGAGGAATCGGCTTAGTTCTGAGTATTCTTCCCCTTCATCCAGGTTTTTATTCAGACCAAATAAGAACTTAAATTTTCTTTCTCTCAACAATCTTTTTGTATTTGAGACTACATTCAGGAAAACCAAGTTTAGCATTATCAAAAATATCTAGTTGCTGCCAATATCTATTTAAAGTATTGAAGTATTGAGTTACAGTGAGTTCTCCTTGACGTAGATCATTTAGGATACCTTTTATCTCAAATCATTCAGAAGTGATTTCACTATCTGAGAAAGTTTTCTTAGCAACGTCCCAAATTTCCTTTGTTGTCTTGTAGTACATGAAGTCATCTCCAATTTCTTTGGTCATGGAATTGATTAACCATGACATTACCATGCTATTTTCTAATTTCCAAGCCTTGTATTTTGGGTTTTCAGTTGACGGAACAGTGGCTGCCCCGGTTAAGAAGTCTTTTCTTCTTCCACATATGAATAGCATAATTGAGTGGCTCCATTGTAGGCAATTATTTTCATTTAACTTGTGCCCAGTGATAGGCATAAGTATGCTCTCTAATCCACCAATGACATTCGAAGAGAAGTCTTCTTAGTTGGATGTCATGTCTGAGCAGAAGGGAGTGGCAGGAATAGCCATTCCGAATTTCACCATTTGAATCGTGATGGATACAGATTATGCTCTGATACCATATAGACTTATAGAGAGGAAAACTCTTTTTTTTGTTATTTCATATTGGAAGAAGGCTACAATCTATATAGGAGAAACATGACAACATACCGTCATTGAAACTCCATGATTCTAGTCAATCAGTCCCTTAAAACAAGGGATATAAATTGACAGTGATAAATGGAGAGAATCAAGATATAATCATCCATCTCTCTCTTATTAAAAAAGGAAATAAATAAGACATAAGAATCAGCATAAAATCATAAACTAATTCCTATAATCAGAACTAAATCAAGAATTCCACAACTTACATACAACAAAGCCGGTCGTACATCGGTCTTATAAATTTTCTTTTAACTGTAAAGGCATATTTGTGATCACATAAAACTCCGGATGCACTTCACTACATCCATCTTGCTTAGGTTTTATGGTTGACATCTCTTTCTATCCTACTGTTACTTTGTAGAACTGATCTTAGATATCAAAAATGGCACATCCCCTTCTAAAGTAACCACAGTTGGGTCTACCATACGAAGTCCACTGAAACAACACTCCATATATTCAATTTTTGACCTACTATCTTAAAACCCCGAAATTCTAAGTATACTTCCATAATTTCAGTTTATCATTGAAGTCAACTCTAGGCTCATCAACCAAAACTATATCAACAAATAATAAGCACCACAGGTTAAAGATCACTAAATGCAAGAAAATTCTACTGATTTCCATGTTTTACCTAATGAATACAGTATACATGGTACTACATGGCAAGTGTAGAATCTTTACGCACATAATGATCACTAATCATTGTAATAAACATGAAAAGTGGAAGGAATGTATGCAAATATATGATAGGTCCTTAACAAATGCTCTTAGGGCACCCGCTCATATTAGCTACATTAGGAGAAAAAATTAATATGACAAGTAAGACATCGAAAATAATGAGTGAAACCAATTGTATGACTATTAAATATGCGAATAATGATTCCTTAAAAACCTGTAAAAGTGCTACTGAAAGGCTATATTACCTCATGTTATAGACTCTATAGACATCAAGTCAATAAACAGAAGTAGAAGGCCTTGACGATCTATAAGTTGAACGTTGCCAAAAACTAGAGGAAGGTTAAGTCCAAGACTCCAAATGACCATACACTCAAGGTTTAAATAGCAATAGCAGCCTCTGTAACAGTGGCGGTTGTCGTGACAGTTTCTGGACGTAACGGGAGTAGCGTAACAATAGTGGAATCGGAGCCACGAACATTTTTCATATTTGCAAAGTTATTCTTTTATGTTTTTCCCATAGCAATCTGTAGCGGCCATCAGGGACCCATATGGTGCCGTAACTGACAATACGCAACGGTTTCAACCAATACATAAGAGAAATCCACACTCCCCACTATATCGGCCAATAGCTGTTTCGCTCAAAACCAAAACAATTACGTAATGGTAGCCAATATATAAAACCCTGCATGCACTAGCCAACTGGTGCACATAAAGGCATTTCCGTAATATATCAGAAGGTACCATCATAAATGATTTTTGTCAAAGAATGGGGAATGGTCATACAACAAAGTGCAAAACTTACAAATGAATCACCAAGAGCTTCAACAGCTCGAAGTCGTTCTTCATGCATGTCTTCCGTCATGAGTGGTGGATCCTGCAAATAATTTTGCCAACATTCAATATTTTCCTGATTAACATTCCAAGAACACGAAGAATGAAAAATGAAGATAGAAGTAAAACAAACCTGCGTGAAAGGGACATGCATTTTCTGGTAATTTTTTAAGAGCATCAAATTCGTAATGCCAGCTGATCCCTTTCTACAGTCCAAAGACGTTAAATCATTGGATGCCTCAGCATATGACATTGGACTAGTAAAAGTGTAAGAAAGCATCAAATGAGTGAGCCAAACTGAAAAGTAGGCATAACCAGAGGTAATACAGAAAATATTATATTGACTGACTTCTGATGGTAAAGCATGCATACATAATGCAGCTAGCAGTGATTTGTTTGGATATCTTTTAAGTGTACGTGCATACAAATAGTTCAGGTGTAATTGTGTAAGAAAAATTGTTCAAAAAGTTCTTATCTCTTAATAGCAATGATGCCACACAAACCAAATAAAATATACAGGAAAGTGAGCACTCCAATTTCTGTACAAGTAGCAGCAAGTCATAGATGACAAGAATTTGGGGTCGGCTATGTTTAAAAAAATAAAAAAAATGAAACATCACATTGGGTCGTTAACGTGAATTTTCTTACACCACTTGCTCCTATCTAATGCAACTTGCAAGCACTCAGATTTCCTACACCACTCGCTCTATATACATACTCGCACATGCTTAGTTCACCTGTTTCCTTCATCAACAAGAGTTTTCCTAATTTGGCCACCTTCCTGCAAATAAAATTACAGTGTTTCATGACAAAAGCATAATGGAAACAATGTTTTCTAAATCTTTAAAAAAGCATAATTTGAGCAAAGTTTACAGTAACAACTACCACTTGATCAAGAGCATGGTTGCTGCTTTCACCATCATCTTCATTATTCTGATTTAATTGGAGCTTTTTCTCAATGCAGATTGCAAGCTGCACATGCAAGAGAAACGTAATGGAAAGAAAGCTAAACCTCTAAGAATATAATTTCTAGACAAATTGCCAAGGACCAACAATATTAGCTGTTATAAAAGCCACAAAAGTTGTCAAAAAATGAATTCATATTTGTAAATTACGGTTTGATATATTGAAACTAGAACTAGAAAGATATATAGGATGATGATGCTTATTACTTTAACAAAAATCTATGATCAACTACCATATTTATGTTCCATCCCAATCTATGGTACTTATATTTTTCGAACAATCCAATCTTTGGACACTAAAAAAACCAAAATTCTAGGAAATACACGCACATCATAACACACACAAACTCTTACGTAATTGTGTACAAACATTACTTGAACAGTTTTATTAAGACTTCGAAATTAGAAATTGAGAATTGTTGATGGGCATTAAGCGGCCAAAGAAGTTAAATGTTGATGTGAAATTAAAGTCTCATTCAACTATCAAAGATTTTTAGTTAATCTCGAGGCACAAATTTAAATTTGATGTCTTCAATATGAACAATCATTTGTGTTCTCAAGTTATAAATAATGGCAAAAACTATATTTTATATCTACAAAAAGGAACAATAGTAATTTCAGAATCTCAGCCAATTAGTTGACTGAGCGGTAGGCACCATCATGGAAATTCCAATTGGAGGTCAAGGGTTCAAACCCCATCGTGGGTAATGAAATCTTTATATCAATTAATAATTAATAATTTTGGCAGCTCGTGTAGTAACTAGTAGTCAATTGACTAAAGTTCTACATCCTAAGAGGTGGATTACAGCCTGTGAACGTTAAGAACCATCATTCAAGCAACAAAAGGTCGAAGATATCAAAAAGAACTTGTCCTCTAAAATCCTTCCAATAGTAAAGGTACCATGTGCAGTTTCTGGTTGACCAGACACGTAGACAGGTTAATCACACCATTAGTTGGCATCCGTGGTAAAGGTTGTGATTCTTCCCAGCACCACCGAACTTCTCTCACAAATTCAATCCAAAGCACAGCTATAGCTAATAAAACATTTAAAACAAAGTATGGATAAGATAGCGAATAAGACACCATAAACAAAAACATAGGACAAATCAAATACTGCTTTAATAATCGGTAACGTAATAATTTATAGAAGAGAATACAGTCCTACCACGTATATTGCAGTTTCCAAACCAAAGAGAGTGTAAACAAAACTGTGTGAAAAGTGATTGAAGGAGAGCGCCTTTAATAATTCGAGAACTCTTATGCTCAACCTCAGTAAAATCAAAGAGCTGCAGTCCTGCAAGTTACACGACACATGCAAAGAGCACCAATATATTTAAATGATTCTCCATCAAGTACGGAAGACTTAATCAAACATGCATGAAAGTCTTAGTCCAAGTTTTGTTGATTAGTTACACCGCCTACATTCCAAGTATGATTACATAATAAGATAGGTTGAAATTAATAGCAGTGTCATCAATCACAACCCCGAAACCATCCACAAAGGCCCATCCATGGATTCAAATTATATACTGTCAATGAAATCAGGTATTGTTTGCCAACTACAATGACATGCATGCAAAGAACGCAAACAATATTAGTAGTGGACCTAGGTCACCAGGTCAACAGGTAGGAGCGGGACCGGGAGAGCATCAGCCTTGTAGTTCAAAAAACTATAAGAGCGGGAGCAGGAGATTGGGAGCAGGAGCGCCCCCTATCCACTAAGGATTTGGTAACCTAGAGTGGGACTGCAATACGTGCATGTTCTGTCTATGCATAGCCTGTCGTATGGTTTAAGTGAAGATATAAACAACGTAACTTCTGCTTTGGATATCTCTAATATCTAGCCCTAAAACTGTTGTAACTCTAGAATTACTTAGATAAAATAAATAAAAGGCTTTTAGAATCAGGTATTGAGGACAAATGATCCAACTCAAGATATAAACTTAAAATCACATATCTCTTCCATGATATTAATCTTAAGACGAGATAAGGACACAATAGAATATGTTAGATGTTAAGCAACCATCTTATCTAAAAGGTTCGACTGCTAGAGAGAGGAAGATTGTTATATTCAATATGCTGAACATGTCCCCTCAAGTATGCATATTGAAAAGCCAGTGAAATACAATTATATATCAGATAGGCAGGCAGTGAGGTTTGAACTTTGCCAAGTTCTTATACAAGTTATGTTGGCAACCATCTCATCTAAAAGCTTAAGCTATTAAAAAGATAAAAATTTTTGTTTAAATACTGTGTAACTTGTGCTTTGGAAGGATTCTATAAAGTGTTCAGTGCGGCCGTACTTTCGAGTTTGCGCCTCCAGTGTTGTTCATGGTGATTGCCCCTGTAACAATTCGCACTGCAGGAGCTTGGGAGTTTAAAATCATTCTGTGTCATTAAAGGTGTTCTGGGTGCTCGCCTAGGCGTTGGGGGCAATGATGCAAAAATAGAAAGAATTCCGTAGAACCAAATAATAAATCCAGAATATGGATATATATTTAATTGTTAATAAAATAAGTTGCTTGACAATAGGGTCTAGACAGGTTTATATAGAGGTACAAAGAGAATTCTAGACTTGCTTTAGACTTCCTAGACTAACTCTAATGATTCCAAGACTAATAATTAAGCATTTGACTACCTATGATACTAAATATGACTAAAATACTTGTGCTTTGGTTTTCAAGATATTGACTAGTTGATCATATCCAAAAATTATAGCTATCCAAAAATGCTCCTGCATCAATCTTCCAAGATTGCAAAGAACTCGTCCTCAAGTTAGATGTCACTTCGTCACCCTTTTCTGAAATTTAAACATCATTTTTCACAACCAATACCCAGCATCTCTTCTAGTATTTGATAACAAATTCACCTTAGGTAGGATAAACAAACAAAATATGGTTTTGTGTGCTTTTCTTAATAATGTCGTAGGTCTGCTATTTTTATCTCCTTCACTTAAACAAAGTATAAAGCTAATAGGTTGCATAAATTTAAATTGTTCTGGACTTGGCAACAGGAATGGATCTTTGTAATTGTATATAGGCTTTACTGGGAACATTTCAAAGGGCTTGGGCTCTTTGAAATCCACCATTGTAGCTCTGTAACACTGATTATAGGCTTCTTGAATTTTTTTTGATGAAGCTCCGTTTAACTCTTTAGAAACTTCAAGTGTTGGTTGCTTGTTCTTGACAATTATGGCATCACCTTCTGTGTACTCATCATAAACTGCTGGTACTTCCCAATCTACTAATGGTTCATAAGAAGATAAATTGGATTCAAGAAAGAGTTCTTTAAAATCTCCATGAACTGACATAGCATCATCTTCTAGACCACCTTCCAGTATAATCGAAGATATGCAATTGCTTTTCGTAATCTGCACACGAGTTCCAATTTTTTCCTTCCGTAGATCTTGAATGGCACAAGACATATCCTCCATCTTACGTCTCATTTCTTGCCACTGAAATTCTTGAATAGCACGAGACATATCCTTAAGCTTGTGTCATATTTTGTCCAGTTGAAACTCTACGATAGTTTGAGACATTTTTTCCATTATACATCTCAATTCAGCTATCTCCTTTTGCTGGAGAATAAAGCCTCTTCCACGTCAACCTTTGCCGTGTCTATACATGGTCAAGACCTCAGGTTCGGCTCTGATACCAAATGATGCAGAAATAGAAAAGAATTCTACACAATCGGCTCATAGATCCAAAATCTGGATATATATTTAGTTAATCACAAAATAAGTTGCTTCACAATAGGGTCTAGATAGGTTTATATAGATGTACAAAGGGAATTCTAGACTTTCTTTAGGCTTCCCAGATTGGCTCTTAGGATTCCAAGACTAATAATTAAGCATTTGACTACCTAGAATACTGAATATGACTAAAATACTTGTGCTTTGGTTTTCAAGATATTGACTAGTTGATCATATCCAAAAATTATAGCTATTCAGAAATGCTCCTGCATCAGGTGAGAAAGGAAAGACCAAGGCGGGTCAAATGAGTAAAGGCAAGTGACCTCCCTAAGACGTTTCCTAGGCAAGCATATTGACCTGAGACACTATCACCTAAGGCTCTACGGCAAGCAACTCTCTCATGTCATGCTATATTTCTAAATTCCATTTTGATGTCGTGGAAATTTTTATGATATCAATACTATCATAATCACTTACTGATTTACTATTACTTATTAATAAAAGTGTCAGGCTAAAAATAATGTATCAAGAAACAACCACTAATTTACCACCTAAGGCGGTAAGGGGTCACAGCACCTTAAGGGAGCCAGAAGTTTTTAACACCACTGGGACTAGAATGGCATAGAAATGGGAGAACTCTTATATGCATCATATGCTACCATTCAACTATGCTTCTCTAATTGCACTTCAGACGGGGAGAGGGTTGTTCACCATGTGTTCGGTTATTAACAGGGATTCCTGTGCTGGCTGGGGAATTTGAAGAACATGCAAAGTGACACCATAACTAGTTGTGTACCTACATGTCTCCTGTGAGGCTTGTTGTGATCAATTTTCCGTCAATTTTTCTAGTATATTAGTTCAATTAATATGCGGCAATCAATCCAAATGTGGCACTTGTCATGATTTAGGAATGACCAAATAAAAGTCAACCTTTTATCAGATTTAGGAGATATATTAATAGGAAGAAAAGAAAATGCTTTTAAGAAACAATACCCCTTTGTACCAAGAAAAGAAAAAAGTATAAATACCCTCATGGAAGAGATCTTTCAGTATACGATCAAGAACAGTAGGTGGAGGTATTACGGCAGAAGACTTCAAAGTGTCAGATCTTGAGTTTTCAACTGCCACAAAAAAAGAACTTTTCAACAACTTGTGGCCATATGACAAACACAATATAAAAGCTCCAACTTCCTAAAATGAAATGAATACATCTGTAAAAATAACAACGAAACTGAAGTCTCTCCAAACCTGATACAAAATCTTCCATAAATTGAGCCTCAAAAGACGTATTCAACGCATTCACCAAAAGTTGCAATTGTGAGGCAAATCCAATTGTCGAGATGCCGGCCTCAATACTGAAGAGTTGTGGCAAGACATTAGACAATCGTATCCCAAACACAAGAACAAGTTCCAAAACAAAACAATAACATCTTCGGAGAAGCAACTTTCAGCATAAGATGCTACTAATTCAAAGACAATAAAACAGGATATGCATTTCATTTCAAAGTGGGTAATTATGGTTATTTTTTTCAAATCAATATGAATTAAATCTTGTATATAGCCTCTCTGTAAACAGGGGTAAGGTTGTGAACATCAAACCGTCCACACTCCGCAGACAGCGTAAATCGGGAGCTTTGTGCATTGGGGTGTGCATATACATACATACCGTACAAATAGACACTAACGACCCACTTTTTCCATACCAATTTCAAGCATCAGTTTATCTTTATTCAAGACTCCACAGCCATTTTAATCTTCATTCTAGATTGGTTTTCAATACAAATCCGGAAAATAAATGATTTCATGCCAAGGCATTAAACCATATGCCTAGAAACAAAAAGTAATTTCTTTTAATTTGGGGGAAATACTTACCAAAATCAAAATCATCTGCTTCCCTCCTTGCCACTTTCACTTCCTCATTTTCCTCATTTTTAATTAAACATTAATAGTATGCTTGCGTTCCCCGGCATTGCTTTGAAATGTAGATGGAAAAATGGATATTCAAACAGAAGAAGAAAATGCCCAGAAACAAAGTTTGTCTATTATTACAAGGATTTCATAAACTTTCACAGGATTAAGTTTTCTTTCATTTACTAAACTTCTAAAAAAAACGGAGAAACTCAAAGCTAACATCTTGCTGTCATTTTATTTACAATCCAGAGAAACTCTGCTTGATCGATATATTGAATGATCCTGAATATTTTTAATCTATTGGATATGGGGCAAAAGCAATGCAAAAGAATAGGCATTTCCTATTTTAAAGACAACCGAAATTTCAAGCCCAAATCATGAAAGTGAAAGAAACTAAACTGCAGGTGGTTAATTTAAAATCATGGAAGCTTCTAAAAATGTTTTAAGTCTGGCCATATACAAGCTCGGGCTTAGTTCATTAAGGGCTCGGCTCGGTCTCATTCATTTATAAATGAGCTTAATCTGAAAACTAAAATAAGACTATTTAGATAAACAAGCTGAGCCTAAACAAACCCTGCTAGGCTCATTAAAGGCCTGAGCTTGTTTTGATTAATTTTACAATAAGAATATACATATTACAAACTTAAAGAGTAAATTTACATACCCAAATACAAATAGTTCTGAATGAATGTTTAATATATCCGTTAATAAATTGTTATTAGATGGTGACTCTACGATGGATTCATATTAATATTGTGTGTGATGGCCTAATTCAACAATTGGTGGCTAGTGAACCAAGCCGAGCCTAACGAAATGAGCAGAACATGAAATGAAATCAAAAGTGTCAAAAACATTTTTGTTTTCTACACAAATGATTAAAGAGAGTGAAATCTTTCATTTTCCAATTAATAATAAAATGTTTTATCCCTCTATGTGTGCAATACCATAACCAATCCATAAAATAAGAAAGAGAATGGAAAATGGTATGTAAACGCGTCGAAAAATGTCGTGCCGCTGATCACAATTTCAGAGTGCAGACATAACCTTTTGTAACACAAATAAGACAAGATATAAGATACATATATTAGGAGTTTAGTTTAGAGGCAATTAATTTTATAATTACTCATTATTTCCCTAAGCATTTGTCAGTTGATATAAAATAAACAAGCAAGCAACAAAGAGGGAAAAAACAGAAAGCTCCACGCCGGGGACAAAAACAAATATGGCATTGGAAGCTATGCCCTCATCCCCTCAAAAGTTGAGGACCAAGCTTCCACGCCCAACAAATATATCTATTAAATCTATCCAAGCTAGTTTTAAGAAAAAAACTTGATCTATTGTAGCAGCTCCTTAGGTTTTTAGAAAAGAGCAATCAAAACATTTTTAGAAAATAAAAAACCAAACAAGCTGAGCAATGTTGAATGGGTAGCAATGGTTTCCTCTAAAAGGAATGGACACTGGTGAGGGAATCAAGAGCCAAGAACAGACTACTATGATAACATATGAAATTAGAGGCTGATTATGTGAAGGAATCAGAAAACTTTCATTTATTCTATTCACTCAACAGTGGGAATACAATATTAAAAGCATGTACTTGTATTGTGGTAAAATAGAGAGAAGACAAAGAAGAGAGATGGAGAAAAAATACTTTTTCCTTCTTACTGATTGTACATCACAGGACTGTTTATATACACTTGAACCTAGCTACAAATTAGGAAATCAATTCCTTGAAATCAGTATACAAAATGTGAAATAGAATAATATCCTAATTAGATCAAGAATTATCTTGTAATCATATCCTAATTAAATCCCTCAAATTAAGAAATATAAACTGAAACAAATCTGTCTTGTACAATTCCTACTACTATCGTAGAGGCAGAAAAGATGTCTGGAGGAGCAGTGAGATTTACAGAGATCAGAAAAAACTCCAGTGTCCTTAATACTCTGCTTGGTTTGCAATGTCACCGAGAGATAAGTGTTCCATTGGGTGAGTTTCTGGTTAAAATTTTACAATGACAAGCTTTGGGTTTGATATCGAGAAGTTCTTAGTCAGACAATTGATATCCGGGGTACAGCCTAGGGTTCAGGAGCTAAGACAAGATAAAGTGACAAAAGATAACATTTGTTTCCTGTCCCATTGCTTATGAAGTAATCATAAATCATAATATTAACTTTAAAACATAGTTCTTTTTCATATTTTGAACAGATTTGTAATAAATCGCTTACCAACTTGTGTTATTGTCATATTCTGCACAAAGAAAGCAAATTTCCATGTTGAAGTAATATGCATTACTTTTATGAAGTTGTATTCAAAGTTGGATATCCCCACAAAATTAATGCTTCAATGTTTCGAATAATAATGAACAGAAGTAATTGTTCCTTGCTTCAGAAAGGAAACCCATGTGGTTCCCTCTCTGTGCACGAAATTACCTCATTATTTTGGCATCAGAATCCTTTAGCAATGGTATTATTTAATATGGAATGAAAAAAGCGAAATCTCCTTAACTAAGATCACCAATCATATTGGACGGCAATGCTTTTGTTAAGTTCCTCTGCAATGATCAGGGAAGGAGAGCTCTTTGGGGTATTCCTTTCCGAGGTCGCTTGGTTCTCCTCTCCTGTGAAGGACCCGGGATAGCAAGCATCCTTGTATCTGGGTCTGTCTTCTTCATTGGAAATGCTTGGACCTGCAAAATTTTAGCGCATGAGAACAATTTGAATATGATTTTTATGAAAAATAAGCTTAGTACATATCCAAAGTGGTAAGTTTCCTCTTACCTTGCAAGTAATTGAGCAATAGCGGTTTGCAATTGGGTCGTATAGTTTTCTCATGCATGTGTCACATGAAGCTTCTGCACTAGTTTGAGAGCCACAATGGGGAAGTGGGGTCAGAGTAATAACCAACTGTTTGTTGCACTTATATGCCTGAATGGAAAACATCGTTGGTTATATTGATAGGGGCAAGGAATTAAAGATGTATGTCTAAAGCTTCCAAAAGTTCTTCTTTCAGGAAGGCATGTTGCGTATTTTGTTATGTTGGATTGCATACTGTAGAAGAAATACATTGATTTCTATATTATCTATTGGAGAAGTGGCACAATCTTTGACCATCAATTGTTTTTAGATGTCCCCTGTGGAAACGTCTAGCTCCTCTTGCAGTTGTTATAAAGTTATCCAGTGTAACCACCACACCACGTGTCATGATGACATCGTGTGACTCTTTAATTGAGTGTGATGTGTGGAAAGTGGTATTATAGGTGAGGGTCAGCTTACCATACATGTTGTTTATGGAAGCAAAGAGTGAAACCACGTTATAATGGCACATGGTGTGACAATTACACTTGATGGTTTTTTGCAGTTGCGGCTTTGTAGGTAACTGAAATGTGAGAAAGGTATTATCAATTTTTTTCCAGCATCCCATCTAAAAGGTTATAGTTCTGGTGAGAGGGCATCATGATATTTCATTATATCATCACGGCTTCTCACATGCGTCATGTGCAGAGAATATACACTATCATCGCTTTTAGGCCAACACTGGTGTTCAATCGTACGATCTGTATGAGGCTCTCACTTGAACTGAGACTACAAAAAGGTTTGATGATGATGCATGAGGTTGCTTACCAGGCTGAGAACACTCATACGTATACTTTTGGATATCCCTCTGAAGAGCCATAAATAGAACATATTAGTATAGTTGACCAAGCATCCACGCGAGACAGGTACATTTCCTCCAACTATTCTGAAATAGTTGATGTTCTCTATATAATGGTAGCAATGAAGGGCATTCACCCTTCTTTCAATAGTATTATTAAGAATCTCCAAAATGATATAGTAGAACCCCTCGCTTATAGAATACTTCAGAAAGTAACCCCTACTTGGGCCTAGTTTGGGAATGTTGGTGCTTATCAAAATCCGCTTCTCAAAGCTGCTTTTAAAAGTTGATTCTAAA
>MKEJ01010619.1:16405-37796 GCA_001753735.1 Embelia ribes
TGTGATATTTGGTAAATTGATATTTTTTATTGTGAAAAGAGGTATGTATTGGGAATGAATAAAATATAATTGAGGTTATTTTAGTAATTAATGGTAAGAAAAAAAGCAGAAGCTACTTTTAAAAGCAACCTTTGGGTTGCTCCCAAAAGCACCCTTGAAAAGCGGCAGTAAATTCTATAGCAGGTGTTTTGTTATATTACCAAACACCATCAACTATAATTTTAAAGAAAAAAAATCAGAAGCAGCTTACAAGCAGCAACCCAAACTGACCCTTAGTCATTCTATTTTTGTCAAGAGCCACTAATTGGTGAAACACCAGTTACCAAACACTGGTCCTTCAAAGACTTTTAGATTTCTTTGTTCTTTCTTTCCGTTTTACTGTTAACATTTAACCTTGTGTTCTATTTGACGTAGAACATGTCTATGATAGGGCTCTTCAGGATTTCTTTTTTATGCATAATTTAGCAAGTCAAAATTACTAACATAGAAAGAGTAAAGATTTCAAGAAATGACATCAATTTTTTATGACTATGATTAAACAAGTTACTAGAAAACAAGATCCAGTTTTCATAAATTTGCATCAAAACTTGTTATACTTAAGAGGGATATAGTAGAACAGCTAAAGCTTGTTGGGGTTATAAATAATGACATGTATATTGTTTGAGAATGAAATGACGGGATGATGTTCGGATGCTGGATGAATGATTTCATGGATTAGAGTTGAGACAAAAATACCTGAATACTGGAGCAATCAATATGCTTTTCCATCTCTTTTAGTAGAACCGCATCCTTGTAAACATGTCTATAAACTTTTAATAGTTTATGTTCTGCATGAGAACCTGCATCTATGCAATGGTGGCATGCGGATGTGTTGCAGTTGATACAGTAATTCCTCAGCTCATTCTTCGAAGATTCATGGAATGAACAAGAACCAAAGAAGGTTGTTTGCAGAAACAACTCTAGCCACTTTGGCCGTCCTTCAGGTTGCATTTTGCGCTTAGTCTACATAGTTAAATTGTTATTAGTAAGTGCATATTTTTATGTAATATGACAAGTAATGTTATGCTCAACCCTAGAGAGAAGATATATCATACCCTGTGGTTTAAACTACAATATAACGGTTAAAATTCTGTTTAAACTACGAGACAGTAATAAATTAATATTGGTGAGGGCACATATATGATAGTAGACATTAATTATTTTGGTATTGACTAAATGCTGCGTACTCTTTTTCACTGTTTCATACTATTCTCGATCGAATAGATTCAAAATTGATTCTACTTTGAACAATTTTTAGTCCTACAATGCTTTCACACTTTTAAACTTCACACTTTTAGTGTAACTCACAAGGGAGTGAAGTGTTGAAATTGTAAGTTTGAGCAGCAGTATGAAAATGGGTCAAATCATAGGAGTTAGTGTAATATCCAAGCCTATCTAAAAACAGTGTGTACTGAACATAATAATTCATTCAAAATGTGGATTTAAGACCGTAATTTTAACATAAAAATATATTACTTTGGGTATGTTTTTAAATTGTATCTTTCGACTATTTAGAATTTAAAGGTGTATGGAATTTCTAAACAGCTACATCAATGGAAGATGTATGGAAAAATGTTCCATCCATAGTATGATTTTAAAGTTGCACTATGGAAAAAAAAGGTATCAAGAAACTTGGGGAGACCTTCACATTCTTTAATACTTGCATGTTAATGCTGCATGTGATTAGTTCACATTTCTACTCTTGCACTAAGTACATTTTTTCCCATTATTGAAATGTCTGATATAGCGTATGTAGATATTCGTGTTATGTTGGAAAAACATTTTGTTCAGAAATTGTAAAACTAGTGTCTCAGGATCTGTATGTCTTCTCATTTTTTATATTCTGTTATGGAACTTCTTGAAGCACCTTTAATGATCTTATTGGCATGTGATTGCCAGTAGTAGAGAGTATAGATAATACTTTTAAGACAATTGTTATGGGAAATCATTGCTTTTAGTTTTAATTTTATTTATTAAATAAAATTTTGTGGAACGAGATTTATGTGTCAATCAACTTTTGCTTTTTTAGATTTGAATTGGATATCGTTTCATCATTGAAACTAATAATGATTTAAGTTGTATGTCTAAAATCTTTGACTATCATGGTCAAGGATGAGAGGGAGTTTAACTGTGGTGCTAAAAATATTTTTGGCTATAAAACTTGGACCTTTGAAAGAAACATGTTCATGGACTGTGGTTCGGAAGATATTCAAGTTTTAGGAGCCTGCAAAAAATGGTTTAAGTCAGTTTTAGACATTCTTACATGAATTGGAACCATGAAAAATTGTTGTTTTTGGAAATTTACTGGCTTTAGTTTTTTTGCTAATTCTCAAACGACCAGTGTTATCAAAACTGTACTGGATGACAAACTGGCCAAGGAATCGGTTCACCGGTTGAACCGCGTTTCACTCAGTTGAACAACGGTTCATTGGATTTTCCGGTAAATAATATCACAAAAAATATCATAGCTTAATTAAACAAATAAATGATTTTCACATAAAATTAAAAGTAGGAAGTTGAAGTCCCTTCCATTATTAATTAAATCACACGTCCGAGTAGAAAAATAAAAGCAACATATCAACCGACGAGTGTTTAGAAAACAAGACTAAAATCGTGGAAAAGCATAAACAATTTCCAACTAATTAAGCAAAGCTAAATATAGTTTGAACTTTTATACTCTATTGGTTTTAATCTAACTCCACGCACTCCAATTAGTGCCAATGTCATCACCAAGATTTGGTGAATTTACTAAAGCTTTGAATAGGCTATCATTGCCAATGGTTATTGATATGAACTTTATATTAGTTTGGAAACATTCAGACCCTAAATTTTATATAAAAAGACTAAAATGATTGTTGAAGATAAGGGTTTATAAAATTATTTAAAGTTAAATTGTAAATTTTAAAATATATATATGTGTGTGTTGTGAACTACACGGTTCACCGGTTTTCGAAAATATCACCGGTTCAGTCGGAATTTGACGGTTCAATTGCTTATCCGGTATTGTAAACATACCGACCTGGACCAAGTGTCGGTTCCCGGTTGAACCGGTGGGTACGGTCCGGTTCCGATAACACTGCAAACGACAAAGAGAAACCAATCTTTCACAGAACAAGAGTAAACTTGCCTTCATGTCGTAATTGTTTTACTTAAAGCAGATGTTTGAAATGTACAACCATTTTTTTTAAAATCTGTTTTTGGAAACATATCCATACATCATATCAATGGTAAGTTACATTTATATTGACCCATAAAAATGGTTTTAGTTGGTTACAGACCTGATCAACAAGATGCTAAAAATCCCCTAAATCATTCTTTGATGAAATTGGAACAATGAAAATAATTTTTTTTTTTTTTTTGGGAAATCTCACTGGCTATAGTTTAATGATTCTCAAATGACAGAGAAACCAATTATTCAGAGAACAGAAGTAAACTTGCCTTCATGTCGTAATTGTTTTACTTAAAGCAGATGTTTGGGAAAGGACAAAACTATTTAATTTTCATCTGGCTTTGGGAACATATCTATACGTCATATCAATTTTAAGTTACATTCAAAACTTGATACGACAATCACTACTTATATGGTTAAAGGTGTATGTGTATAATGCGTCCATGTATTTGTTTAAAATTAAACAAGTACTATATACATGGCGGATAAAGAAATTTACTGCCTTCGTTCTTAATTGGACAAAGATTATCATCATGCAACAAAGATTTTATTTTTTTTATTGGATTTTGTTGTTCTATGCCTTTAGTGCCATAATCGTATAAAAATGATACTGTAAAGTGAAAGATATCTATTTTTGAATCTTATGTTAAAATCTTTATTGAATGAGGCTGGGACTCAATTACCTGGATTGATCCATAGGGATGCATTTTCCTCTGGTGAAATTGAAAGAATTCTTCTACTACTTCTGGAATGAGGGATTGAAGTGGAGAATGAATGAGGACAAATAAAATGATGGTTGGGGAAGAGTGTGATGGTTTGCAAGCCAAATCCTCTTATATTTCTAAGCAAAGAGTGCAAAGGTAATGTTATTCTTCAATTAATACTCTTGGCAATTATGTTGAATGGATATGCAGCCAAGAAAGGAAAATATATTTATTCTCATTTTCCATTCGTTTGTAGTTGTACCATTTCAATTATGGTATCTCTATGTACTTAATGTAATTACCAGTAAAATAAGGTTAATGTAGACTTTATAAGTTTTACATTGTAACCATTGGTATTGCTTTGTTTATTTTTTGTTCTCGTCTAGCCGTTGAAGTTTCGTTTGAGAGGAGTCTTTATCATTTTTTCATATAATTAGTAAAGATATGATAGATTTGAAAGATAATGATTTTGTTAAGGAGTTGCGTAATGGCATCAAAGATTAATTTGTGGCACTGTTGCTGACGAAATGGAAAATTGTTATTAAGTAGAACTAAATGCTCCCTATGAGTAATTTTCAATAAATATCCGTAATTATTACTCATTCAAACCATAATTTTAATGGAAATTATTTCAAGAGGTGCAATTAATTCACTTTACTTTGTACTATGAATTATAGTCAATATTGTATCCATTAATATATATAATTAAATTTTCTAGGGGTAGTGCTAGTTTTAATCAATGTGTGTAATCATTAATAAATGTACTCAATTTTTTACATTCCTATGCTAGCAATTCTACACTAAGTTCAACAACTATGAGTAGTAGTAGCAGTATATTTTGTGAGTTTCACCAAATGTCATTTAAAATGGCTACACGGTAAAATAAGTCTTCAACATATCGTATGTTGCTAAATTCTAATTCGCGTTTATAAATGGTTAATATTGTGGAACTTGTACGGTGTTTATGAACTTTTGAATAATTGGGAATTTTGGAATTTCAATTTCAGATTTTGTTGTTTTGAGCATCCTAAGTCAAGTTTAGGGCATTATTTGATGAGCTTTATATTCCCCTGGGAATAAATTGTCTATCTTAAGTAGTTATCCATCTATCTCTGACTGTTTTCCTTTTTCTGTTTGCCTATCTTTTGTTTTGACTGCTGAGGCTCTGATTGTCCGCGAATCACTGTATCTCTCTTGACTGTTTTTTTCCTCTTGCTTTTTAAAGTTTGTTGTTCGAGCTTATTGCCACAAAATGACTCGGTTGTTCTTCATATTGAGCCTCATACTTGTAAAAAAGATTGTTTATTATAACCTTGGGTATGTATTCTACGGTTTTCATAGGTGAGGTGTATGTTCTGAACACAAGATTTAACAGTCAAGGAGGGTAGATTCCACAAGCCCCTTTCTGGTTTTTTAGTGAACTTAGTGAACGAACAATGAATGTGTTACATCTAGTGAAGGGTGAATTTCTTTTGCTACAAGTGTTGATTTCAATTTAATACCACTTATATTGTTTCCAGTGGTGGGGATGACAATGAGGCGGGTTTTTGCGGGTAACCGATATGTCCAAAACCGATTAAAAGTTGTATCCTATTGGGTTTTCGATGGATATGGTTTCAAAAACAGATATCCATTAGGTTTGGTATGGTTTTGGTACTGAAGCCGCGGGTTCCTGATACCCATAACCACTAATTTATTATAGAAAATTGTACTGGGTAAGAAATGAATACCCATTATCTATCACAATTATAGCTACTTTTCTCATTTATTCATCATATTTATAACTATCTTTTTCTCATCCAATGGTACCCCTGAATAATGCATACATGTAACACAAGATTTTTTTTAACCCCAGTGCTATCATATAAATTTGTTTTTTATTATTTTTTTCTTTTTTTTTTTTTTCAAACATGATGTTATATCTACATTTCTTGTGTGATTTTATCTTTGCTATTTTTTGGTTATATATGCATCTACATTATATTAATTTTATATCAAGATAGTAGGCATAGTACAATTATTACTTGATTTATAGAGGTAAGTTAATAGAAAAAGTTATTGGTCGAAGTTGGTAATGCATATTATAATTGGTAAATGGTTTTGAAACAGTTACTCGGTTTAAATGGAAAGATTTTGGTATTTGACCAGAAAATGGGTTTGGGACGGTTTTGCTTTATGGTTCTTGTAAACGGTAATGGTTACGGAATTTCGTGGGTACCCTACCCGTTGTCCCTCCTATCTAGCGGGCATTTAGATGTTTTCATCCCTCTATTTGCATTCTCTCATAATTTTATTCTCCTAACTGTTCATTCTTAGCATCTCATTCTCTATCCTTAGCGAACACCATATTTAAGCCTATTCATTTTTATCTCACACTATTGTGTTGCCGCCATGAGCTACCTTTTGTAGTTCTCTTCCTCTCCCTTAATTAGCCATTCCTTGTGGGCTTATACATAATAATAAATCGTCCATTTCTTGTTACATTTGCTTTTCGATAGCTTGTGGTTAGGCTCCTAAAGTTGGTTTAGTTGGGTGCGGTTAGTATTTCGTTATTTCACTTTTAACTAGAAGTGAAATGAAAAAATGTCTGGTTTGTATCTCCATTTTACGTCTGTGAATGTTTTCGATCGTCTCACCTGCCTTAGCTTCCAGGAGCTACGTCGTAATTGACAAAAGTTTGATGCTGTTTTTAGCTTAAATTGGATTTTGAGTTTTCTCATTTTTAATTATAGGTTTTCATTTTCATTTTGTTTCATTCATATGCACCTTCAGGGGCCGAACCGCATTAGGGCAAGGGGAGCCACTGCCTCCCCTTGGTTTTGGGCTACAAGTAAGATAAAAAAGTTACTTTTATTCATATTTCTCAATAGTATATTGAAGATATATAATTTTATATTCCGGTTTATGGAGCATGTAATAACTTGTCTGGGTTGGTTAAAGTCCTTCCATTCGAATGGCTGTTTGCAGAGGTCTATCCGTGCTAGTCAGCTGAACACTGGTTTGAGCCTCATGGGCTTCTTTCTTTTTTAGCATTTAGTTTTTCCTTTTCACAAAATACTCTGCCACATCTGGTTGAGTACTCGATCTTGCCTCCGTAAGGTTGCTAGATGTAGTTTCTTAGCCACATGTTTAAGCCTTGTTTTGCACATCTTTTTCCTCGTTATTTTTCACTTTTCATTTTCTGTATGTTCAATGGGAGATTGTGCCCTCCCTTGGTGAAAATCCTGCCTCCGCCCCGGTGCACCTTGCTTCTCAGGATTCCATACTTCCTCATCACAGGTTATTGAATTTTTTTTTAATTGTAAAAGTTCCTATCTTGGGGCGTGCAACGAATGCATAATGCCTAGTTAGATTTGACAAAACAGTAAGCCTGAAGTCGTCTAGCTTGGATAAGCTGAAAAGTTACGAGTATTCATGATGTTTACCTTAATATTTGCTGCTGACCTATATGTGTTTTATGTGCATTCTGTGTGCATTCTACCGCTAAATGATCTTCACAGACATTATGCAGTATAGGAAGAGATTTAAAAGTTACCTGGTTCTTTTACGTGATTGAACAATTGTTACAAAGCAGTAGGAACAAAGATACGCATTATGTATTGCATCATTCTTGACAACAATTTTTGCTTGCTCTTTTATCATTATTTTTCACTTGAATAGCAAATGGAAAAAATTGAATGCCAAACTGATTTTTTTGTAGCTTCTTCAATGCTTGGAGACATGTTCTAAGTTTAAAAGAAATGACAAAATGGTGATACAACAAAACCTACTTCTTTGAGAAGTGAAAAGAAACAGTATAAAATCACCAAGAATTCTTCAATGGCTTCTCAAGCAAAGCCGAAAGGTACATCTCCCGAAGCTCGGCTCCTCGATCAAGCTTCGGTCCCACCACCCACTTTATCTTCTTGAACCCAACGCTATTAATCAGCGGCTGATAAATATTCTCCAGTTGGTCGCCCACGCAGAAGAAATGATCGAGCCAGAACAACCCACCTGGCCTGAGCACCCTGTAGATGTCGAAAAACAAGAAGTGCATCAAAGTGGTCGGGATCCAGTTACTTAGCACATGCATCGAGTGGACGATATCTAGCGTGTTGTCGAAAAACGGTAGCCTCTGAGAAATGCTTATGTACAAGGGTACAACACCTCTAGATGCTATAAAGTTGTTAAAAGGGCCATCCAAGTTCATAGAAGTGGTTATAATAGTTATATTCCTCTCCCTCATTCTCACAGCAAAGGTAGCAACGCCACCTCCAAGATCGAGCCCTATCCGGATCGTACCCGGCTTCCTCACAGCAAGTACTTCGTCAATGGACAAATCAAGGGAGGTGGCACCTTTTGAGCTGGCCCACCGAGCACTCTCTCTACCTGCCAGGTCAAAACAGTCTTTACAATCGGCGAAGTTCTTCTGGTTCTTCATTCGGTTGATGAGACACTCATAGTTTTTGCACGTATATGCGGTCCAGACGACTGATGAATCAGCTGGCGTGGTCCACAAGCTGGCCGGGAGAGGGTAGGGATCCACAGCAT
This sequence comes from Embelia ribes, assembly GCA_001753735.1. Classification (NCBI taxonomy): domain Eukaryota; kingdom Viridiplantae; phylum Streptophyta; class Magnoliopsida; order Ericales; family Primulaceae; genus Embelia; species Embelia ribes. The sequence continues at coordinate 24,848 of MKEJ01010619.1, forward strand.
TGACTGAAGCCGCTGAGCGGCAGCGGCGGCGAGGTAACGGCTCACACCCTTTGAGGAGTAACTTTTGGGCTAAGAGTTCATCATCTGGGCACGAGCCATTGACTTTGTACGACATGTATTGGCGGAGCTCGTTTGGGAACTTGGTGCAGGGTCGGCCCACTGGAGCAATCATTTTGTCCGAATCGAAATTGGGGTTTATTCCGAAGGGGAGTTGGTGGGGTGATGTGAAGGCCTTGAACTCAGATGGGAGGTCGAAGGTGGTTTGAGCATCGTCGTCTTTGGATTCTGTCTTGGCAACAACAGTGACGGCTGGAGCAGTGAATGTGGTGGTGGCTATGGGGGATATAGTGGTGGTGCTCGGGGGAGAGGTGAAGGAGCGGGATGAGTAAAAAGTCGTGCAAACGAAGACGGTGAGAAGATTGCTGTTTAGTAGGAGGAAAAAGAAGCAAAGGTTGGTGCAGATGGGCCTATGCTGGTTTTTTCCTTCCATGTTTTATGTTTTTTTTTGTTTGTTTTTGTGATGGTGTTGAGTGAGTTCAGCTTCACTTGAAGTTGAAGTTGAATGTGGCTTTTAGTCCTTGTGAATGTGATTTATGGTTATCCCTTGGAATCAATCAACTTTAGACCCAAGCATTTTACTTTTTTGTTTTTTGCTCTAATTCACATACTCATTAAACTATTGTGGAGAGACATTGAGCTTGTAAAAGGTCAACACTGTGTGTGAATCTCAATGTAGTCCAACTTTAGGGGATCATGTTTTCCGCAACTAATGTGTGTATATGTTATTTATATATATATATATATATGCGTATGAGTAAGTATTGAGTATAGATATAATCAAATAAACAGGTATTATCTTGAAGTGATGAAAAGAGAGTTCTTTAGATGGCCATGAATGTTAAGAGTTCATTGTGTACAAAACTGCTTCTCAATAGGTAAAGAGTTGGAACTTTTCCGAGGCCAGTTAGTCATCCGGGTAAAAAAATATTGTCGTCGGGTTTACCTATGTGTTTTGGACCGAGTGTACTATGGTGACGTGTTGTTCTTCCTAGGGTCGGTAGCTATAACTCATTCCGGATATTCTGTAGCGGGGGTGGAAGGACCCCTATGGCGATGCTGAAAGTGGTTGCTATGTCGGTCCGGTCTCCTCTTCTCCTTTGTTTAATTTTAAAATAAAAAAAGAAAATCTACTATTTTTGGACGGAGATTTTATGCATCTGCGTGGAGAATTTTCTTAAATATTTTTGCTCAAAAATTGACACATAGGTGAGTGAAAACTCTAAATGGAGTTACGTAGAAAAATCATAAATAGTATGTGATTTTTCAATCACTTTATCATATTGCAAACAATAATCAGATTATAGTACGTGCTAATCCGATAAGAAAAATTTTAATTTCAGTTATAAATGCAATATATTTAAAAATTATTCACATTCAAAATATTAATGCAATATATTTAAAAATCATTCACATTGAAAGATTTTTTTTATCACATCAATGGTATGATAATCGAATAGATTTTATGGATCAGAACGTGGGTTTAAAAGCTTGTGTTTTATTTTTGCATTAAGTAATTAATCTCACGCAGATGCATGTCTTGTGAACATGCATAGCATTGGGATTCAAAATTTTAAGCTGCAACCTATGTTTGAATCGAAATAATTATTTTTAAGCATTAAATAGCGTAAATGCTTGACAATTGTGATTTTAATTTCTTTGATTTATTTATTTCTGACGGTGACTATTTTGATTAAAAAAGAACGAGACAGATGGGGATGGCTCCAGTAGAGCCCTGGATTATACAGAGTACATAGATTTCCAAAATATAGTTCGTTTCTAAAATTATAGTTCGCGAAATACCTATATTATTCGTATTTAATGTATTTTGTATTCTCCAATATTTTCACTACATATTTTGCTCCGTTTAAATTTGTAAACTTAATATCAGCTAAATGCATATGAAACTGATTCAGTGATTTAATAAGTTGGGTTTTCCATAGGGAATTAAAAATTTGAGACGAATTGAGTATTAAGATTACGACGGAAGGACATAAGATATTATTATAGATATAATTTTACAAACAACAATTTCCGAAGAAAGTTGAAAATACTAAGTGATGGTAAGCATGATACAGGTTTAACAGCATGTCTTAATTAGGTTAGTTTAGTTGCAGCTTTAAGCAAAAAAAATTATATTTTTTTAAATGAAGAAAACAATTAAATGCAATTAGCATAAAGCTTCTAACGTTTTAGTGTTTAAATGTGCCAAAGCACACGTAGTTTACACACAGAAGAAAAAATAAATTAAATTAAAAAAAACTGAGTTTAAAAAGCTGCAATCAAAGAAGCATTGATACCGCGGATCAAATCGCTCTCTAACATGATGATCTCTTTCATTTCCATGCTAAAATGAAATCGCTCTGTAACATGATCTGTTTGACATGAAGCGCGCCCATCTCTACTTGTATGCCCTTAATTCAATTGTTCGATAATTGCGAGCTATTCAATTTAAGACACATATTGAACATTACCGGTGCAGATTTCCAGCTCCGCTGCAGCTACATGACGATTTTCTAGCACACAACTGCACAGGCACAATACGGGATCATGATGTGGCGGGTTTCAGGTTTCACTAGATAATTTCTCGAAAGAACGTAACACAAATGGAATATATCCAAAAACTTTTCATTATATAAACATACTAATCTGAGTATTTCACAAATTTTAATATTATTTATGCTTATTCATTACATACAACATTCCGAAAACCTACCAAGTCTAATCCGAAACCACTCAGAAAAGACGGGAAAAATTAAAGCAGCAATATCATTGTTGGAAAAATAACACATGGCGACTAACACACTTATAGACACAATATTAGTGGACAAACTTGTTTTTGGAATCAGCACCGATCAATCCGAAGTTTTATTAGGTACAGGGCGACGACGAGCTTGCCAAGCAGACGAGTAAGTGGAGAGAGCTGATCCAGTCGCCATAGCTGAATGCTTTGCTAGACCTACGCTTTTCTTTGTTGCCAAGCACACGACACAAAAGAACCCAATCCAACCTGAGATAAGAAAGGCAATTCATTGTCTAGTGTAGAAATATAAAATAAAAAAGAAGACAGTAACGAAAGAAGCAAGTGCATCTTGACAACAGAGCAGATTTATCATAAGTGAACAGAATTAGAAGCCAAAGAAATCGACAGAAGATGATGTTTTGTGCAATACATGCTGGCGAAAAAAAGGACACAAAGCTAACGTACGAGGGGGTGCAATGAGATATTAGTCATGCTCTTGGATGCGGACCATGGTAATAATAAAAAATAATAAATAAATAAAACCATCACTAACCAAAAGAGAACCACAAGAGACGGCGATGAATCATTATAAAGAAAGAATCGTATGCCCACCTCATAATTTTCAGAGGTACTAGTTATTCCACCTCCCGCTAGGTAACATAATTATCTCATTTACATAGATTTATTAGTACCATCCTACCAATTAGTACCACTTACATAAGCTCATTAGAATACACTATACAAGGTGGGTCTCCTCACGCATAACTCAACCGATCCTCGCCCTCATCCTTCAAAAATATGCGGTTCAACATCCTTCCTTACTAAGTGTAGCTTTTCGGCTGGCAAACTTGATTTGGATGGATACACATAACCAATCCACAGAGATAGGCTAGCAAATGAGTTCAACTAGAAAGAAGTAAAGTATCATAGATAGTTTTAATCAATCCGAGCTGCTCATTTTTGCACAGAAATGAAAAAGGGAAATAGGAAAGCCAACCACTTAATATGTAAAACCGAAATTTAGTAATATGCGCTATAATATCCTGACACTCGTACACAAAATCTAGGTTCCATCTATAATTATACTATTCCTTAATTCAAAGCTTTAAATGTTCGGTCACTGTGAGCTTTTCAACTTAAGTCTCAAATTAGACCACCACTGGTGCAGAATTTCCATCTACGACAATATGCCAACGTGATGAGTGGTTTCAGTTTTCACTACATAATTTCTCAAAAGAAAATGGAGTATCACTGCAAATTTGTATATTATCTTATTATTTACACGAAACAGCAAACGGTAGCAATTAAACTTAATCAGAACCCATTCAAAAAGATGAGGGGGAAAAAACATCAGAGCATCATGGTGGAAAAATTAAGTGTAACTAACCACTTATAGACATATTACTGGACAAACTTATTTTTCAGAAATAAGCACCAATCAATCCAATATATTGGACACAGGGTGATGACGAGCCCGACGAGCAGAAGAGTAAGCAGAGAGAGCTGATCCAGTCACAGTAACTGAATGCTTTGCCAGACCTACGCTTTTCTTTGTTGCCAAGCACACGACACAAAAGAACCCAATCCAACCTGAGACGAGAAAGACAATTCAATTTCTCAGGTAAAAAGATGAAATAAAAAGAAGACATTAATGGAAGTAAAAGCATCATGACAATTGTTTAGCTTAAGTTAACAGAATAGCCAAAGAAATATACGGAAGCTAATGCCGTGAAAGATGTACCGAGGTTGATAAAGGTCCACAAATTCAAGAAGTGCAAAAGAAAGACAAAATAAAGTGATACTAAGGCCAATAATAATATAAAGCACTTGAACATAAAACTTCAGCAAACAATAGGACACAAAGCTAAGATACAAGTAGTCCCGCTCTTGGGTATGGACCGCGGTATAGTTACCTTAAAATTTCCTTTTGCCAAGAACCCACCATTAACCAGCCAAAAATAAAATAAAATGAGATGGCAATTGGATCATTATGAAAAGTTGAAGTCATGTGCCTACCTCGTACAGCACTTGGAGGTACAAATTGTTCCACTGTCCTCAGGGTACAGATTTATCCCATGTACACAGATTTATTAATACTATCCTACCATTGGTACCACTTTGAAAACTATATCAATGCACGTTATATAAGGTGGGTTCCTTCAGGTGTAACTCAACTTGTCCCCTGTTCATATCCTTTAAACATATATGGTTTAAATCCTCCCTTACCAAGTGCAGCTTTGGTTGGCAAGACTTAATTTGGATACATACGCATAACAAACCCACACAAGATTCTTNNATCAAGCAATCGAAAGTTTGATGGTTTTACTTTCACTCTTTTTATTTTGTTATCTACCTTTCATTAGCTTTTTTTTATTAGCCTTTTTCCCCCATCTACGCTGCTAATTAACAGACGAGAAAACTTCAAGAATGCAGCAAAGTTATGCTCCATACTTTGTCAGATGGAAAATATTTCAGTTTCAAATGCACTCTAATATTCAACATAACTACAGAGTAATAAAACTGCAAAATAGCTTTTCAAGTATCGCTAAGAAATGTTAGTTTTCTCCCCATCTAATCCTTTGACAGTTTAATCACAATTGATGTCGAGTGACCAACTTACAAGAAGCCAAAAAGATGACAAAATTTTAAAATCAAGCACAGTTGAGGCAAAAGACTGGAACTCTATCATCCTTGAACAAGAATCAAACTCAATAAACTTTCCAATGAGGTAAAACAGATTCAGCAGGAGGACAAGAAACAGGAAAAGCGGGAGAGAAAACTAAGAACCATGAAGAGAAGGGCTTACCAGCAGCAATTATAGCAGCTACAACCGCTGATATAGTTATAGCTGAGATCACAAATGCAGCAATAGATAAAGCCACGATGTAAATAGCCACAACACAGGCAAAGAACAGAGCCAAGAAGCCCCCTGCCGCAGCTAAAGACACGAGAAGGGAAATTACGATTGCGTTCACAGTTGCTGCCAGAAAGAAAAGCATAAAAACGGCCAGTCCTGACAATGTTAAAAAAGCAATTGTCCCAACCTGCAATAAGTGAACCAATTCCAAATATAAACGGTTAGTGTGTCTCAAAATATATAAATGATGAATATATCAACCACCTGGCTTTTTGTTTTTTCTTTTAACACTCGTTTAAATTCTAGCTAACTCCTTTTGGGAACGGGGTAAACATACTGAAAGGGCTCTAGAGGTTAGGTTCTTAACAGTTTATCACGAAGATAACTAGCAAATATTTAATTGCTTCGATGAATCATTGAACAGGAGTGTAAGGTTTATAAACCAGCCGTCCAAGATAAATTTGTGAGAGCATAACCACTATATCTTACACATAGACTAAGGGGTCCATCAACTAAACCCAGAAAAATTTATTCACCATTTTCATTTCTTTTCTGATCCCCATCAGATTTTATTGCAAGGGTCTAGAAAAGGGGAATACAATTTAAGCAATGGATGCGCTTGGTAGTGGTTTCAAGAGAAAGTGAAAAACACATATATTAATAAATTGGTTCACTGGAAACACTTTCCAAAGATATCAAGAAAGAGTTCTACTTTCAAAGGCTTACAAAGGACTGAAATAACATGTAAATAAGATTATTCCAAAAATTATATTTCCAAGAATCTAGTTTCTAAGGCTTACACAAACGACCAGGGGCAGAGCCATAAGTATCAAAATTATGAGGCTGTTGAAATTATATAAAAAGAAGTTTTACACTGAAAATTTAATACTGAAATTGCAAATAAAAAAATTTGACACTAAAAAATTATATTGGACGGTGGTTGGGTTTCTGGGTTTCGTTCAGATCATGGGTTGGGACAAAAGAAAAAACGATTTTTCAATATCAATGATTAGTACCAATCAATAGGATAATATTCAATAGGATAAAAAGGGAGAACTCCATTCCATTCATTCTCTAGAATAATAAGATCTATCTTTCGATCGAACAAAGAGTGGAACACGATGAAACAGTCCTTTGTAGGAAATCATTTTATTTGGTCCCAAAGTTGAGTTTTTTATGGGAAAATTCTCAAAAGATACTTCAGACAACTCGCCAAAAGTACTACCATGATTCTTGTAAAAATAATAATCAAGACATCGTATTAACAATTCCATCATATTTTAAAAACTAAACCAAAAAAAAAAAAAAAAGTAAAGACCCAATAAATTAAGTACTTAACCAAATTTTCATCCTTTAGAAATCATATTTCCCAAGAAAACATCAAATTCCAAACAATTCAATACAATAGTAAGGTAGAAAGCATGGAGAAATATCTACGGACATACAAGATACAAGAAAATCAGCTACGGTAGTGAACCGAATTAATCCTACTTACAGAACACGAAATGTCCCCAAAGCAGAACAAGATTTGGGTATTAGTTAAACTTTCTCTGTGATTTGCGATACTTAAAAGAGAAATGTTATTTTTACAAAGATGTACATTGCATATTCAGTGGGTTAACTACAACAACCATATACTTTCCATTGAAATAGTATTGGCTCTCAAGCTTTGAAAAAGTGACAAAACCGGTAGCGGTATAGGCATGGATCCCAAGTGATGAACATGATAGCAATTTTGAAATATGAAAAGTACTATGAAAGGGATCAATGCTAACACCTTTTATAAAATTTGGGGACCAACTCCGTCACCCTATCAAAATTTGGGGACCATAACAGTTCTAATTGAAACTAGGAGAATCACCTAGAATTTTAGACCAAACTAGGGGACAAATAATGTCATTTTCATCCCACAAACAGTTGATTAAGATTTAACCTAAATTTTATCCTCATCATAATTATCATAATCCACAACAATCATATTTCCCCTCCAAGAGTTAAATTCCAAACAATCAAAGACAACCACAAACACAAAACAAAAGGAAAAAAAAAAATTGTCTCATCCATAACTTGAAGGGGAACCTTAATTTCAATGATAAATGCAAAACACCTAAAAATCAATCTTCATTTCACTTTCTATGAACTCATTTTTCCTACTTAGAAATGCACATTTTACCACCGGTCTTTCAAAAAAATTTGCTAAAACTACTAAATTAATTATTTATATTAAAATAAAAATATAAAAAATATTTTTTCCTTAAACTTAACCAATTTTTAAATATTTGCAAAAAAAAAATTTTTTTAATAGAAAAATTATAAATAATAAATTTCTTCATTGAGAAATCTACCGTAATATTTCTGTGAAATTTTCTAAAATCTCTCAAATGAGAAATAAAAGGAAAGAAATTTAGCGTTTAGAAACAGTTATGTATGTGTGTGTGTGTGTTTGTATGCATATATATATATATATATATATATATATATATATATATACACACACGTATGTATGTATGTATGTATGTATGTATGTATGTATGTATACGTGTGTGTAGGGAAAATTGTGATGAGAGATGAAGACGACAACTCTAACGTAGAGTTCTGTTCCGCGGTTTGGATGGCTTTGTGTTATCTCTGATTTATCTCCTAATTAGTTTTGCTCAATTCAATTTTGGAAACTTAATTATTAAGTATTTATTAGGAAATTTCTATTACAAACGAAAATTTTATTTATCAAGAAACCCGTTCTCGATATGGAAATTTTGGATTTCTAAGTTGTGCATGAAACATGCATTCTTATAAATTTTCTTTGTACCATGAGACACGCAAGAAAAAATAAAAAATAAAAAAATAAATAAAACATGTTGATAATTTTTTAGAGCATTATTATAAATTTTTTATTACTAAAAGTACTTTAATTTAAAAATATTTGCAGTTATTTGTACAAGTTCAAGGGTGATCATTTGACCAGTATAATATAAGTTTTAGCTAAAATGAATATAACAAGTTTAATCTGGATAAACCGTAGAATACTCGTAACTTACCAAATCTACGAGGTTGGGTTGGATTTAGGTCTAAAGTTAGGATCTACCTACCCAATCTACATACATGGCCCTCGACTAGGTTGTCGAATGCTACATAAGATAGTAGATTATTCGTAGCATATCCGATCTGCAGGATATCGTTGCCTATATATCTTTATGATTCGAGCAGAAATAAGTCCTACATACAATTTCTTCTCAGACCTGCATGCTCCGACTTGTTGATCCCCAACTAGTCGGATACAGGTCGGTGTGTATAAGCTGCCGGGCCATGCATTATCCTGTATAATGTCGGCTATGTGAGAATTGTAGTGACCTATAATAATCATTTGTCTCCGTTTCTGTCAAGTCAAAAAAGTTTTTTATTTAGATCAAGTTTGTTAATCTGATAATGTAATTAGTAATTTCCTACTTATTTTTAACTTGTTTAATATGTTCAAAAACTCCAATTTATAATTTGTATATTCATACTCCAAAAAAGACTCCAATTTATAAAATTAACCCCATGCATTGAGAGCAATTTGATCAAAATTTACAAAATTTGGACTTTTTTTATTTTTTTTATATAGGCACAAATTTTGGACTTAACCTAGGTAATATTCAATTTTTTTATTAGTTGCACAACAAAAAATATTTTACGAAAATCATATCTACATTTTTACTAAATTTAGAAGACCTGTCACTAAATACACTATAAGGTATGAATATAATCTTCCTGTTTGTTATAATTAATGTATCTTAAGTATTCCTTCTTGTTTCGGATTATTAAAACTTAAAAGCCATTAATCAATCAATATCAGTTCTACATCATCATGAGGATAATATATACTACCTTGGATCTCCATATTTTAAATTGCGCAATTAAGTAAATTTTAATTTTAAAAAATGGTACTATATTATAGCGACGCGTTACTAGATAATGTCACGACACATATTTTGAGAATGATGCGTTACTAGATAATGTCACGACACGCAGACAGCTCAACACTGACACGGGTTATAAATTCACCGTGCATGAAGTAGCGAGTTACAAATCATATGGGGCCTTTCCATCGTCGTCCTTGGACACAATATTACCTATTTCCGATCATCCTTTAAACTATTTTTGTGAACTCGGTTGGTGAATCTGTAGTAAGTCGGATTGAAGGAGTTCCGAACAAGCAACGAGAGAAAGCAACCGATTTAATTGATCAATAAGGTATGATCTTATTTATTGTTTTAAATTTCTGCAAGAATTTATTAGATAAAGAAACTCAGAGGATTTAGTCAATTATGAAGCTCAATCAAGACTAACAAGAATTTTCATTGATTGTAAATTACTTTTCCTTTTAGCAAGTCCTACGGTTTTTTTTTCCTAAGAAAAATACTAAAGTTTAAGGATTTTTAACTTGACAAAATTGCTTAAAAAATATTAGTTCTCAAGCCTCAAATATTATTGTGCTCCGAGTCATTGACGAAACGTTAATTTTTCAATAATTAGCTTTTGGAGTAAATTAAACTCCGAAGGTGAGGCAACATTGAGGGCTGTAATTGCATTTTGGACACCCTTTTTCTTTAGTTTTTAGTTAATAAAAAATTTAATTTACTATCTAACATCTTATGCTTTTTAAACCCCTATATTTGGTTTGATATCTGATTAAACCAATACTCGTTTTTTTTTTTTTTTTAAAGGATGGTTTAAATGTATCATAAAGATCTTATAGAAATAAATACATAATAGTTTTACAAAATGAGGCGTTTGCATGGCTACCTTTCTTTGAATTTCTATTTCATACATATTTGTACAATTTTCTATATATTTGAAAATTCTCAACTCCTAGCCCTTTGATATATTTGTAAATACTAGAATAATCACACGTGCTTTGCACGTGATGTCATTATTGATATAATCATAATTTAACTGTATTTATTATTTTCTATATAAAAAATGATTAATTTGTCTTTATGTATCAATTTATAACTCTCATTATCGTTATAATAAAAATATAATTATCATCTCTATTATTTTATTAATGTTATTATAAGATTCTTTTATGAAATTCAAAATTATGAAGATATAGTAAATAATTTACTTAAAAAATATAATCATGATTAATTATAAAAAAAATTAAAAAATAATGTCTAACCTACACTTTGTCAAGTTGAAAGATAATTGTCATAATGTCAATCATAGAATTCTATTGACTTCTGTGACGAATTTATGACAATTTGATCTCCATTATTAATATTTATTTTTCTATGCAAGCTAATAAAATACAAATTTGTAAATAAGTACCACTTCATAGCTTTAGGAAATTAAAGAAAAAAATTCCAAAAAATAACTGGATACATGTATGTAAAATTTTTTATATGAGACATATATGGGTCACTCATCTTTATTTGAAAAATATTTTGGGCTTCAAAATATAATTTTAATATTAATTTATGATATTTTATTAGTGGAGTAAGGTATTTAATGTCTTAATAATTTTTAATTTAACAAATTATTTGTTTATTCTTTTTTGTCCTTAAATATTTGAAAATTTAATATAATTTTATTACTCATAAAGGACATTTTTCAAATATAAAAATAAGAAAATCTTTTATGGGCTTCACACTTTTAGAGTATAGTTAGTTATTAATATTTATTTTTCCATGTATAAAATATGAATTTGCAAATAATTGCCACTTTATATTTTTAGAAAATTAAAGAAAAAAATTACAAAAAATTATTATATGCATGTACGTAAAAAGTTTATATTGCACATATATATGCCACTCATTCTTATTTGGAAAATATTTTAAACTTCAGAATATAAATTTAATATTAATTTATGATATTTAGTAGTAGAATAATGTATTTAATGCATTAATGATTTTCAATTTAACAATTTACTTATTATTTTTTTAAAATAGGTGAAAAGTTAATGTAATTTTATTACTTATGAAGAGCATTTTTGGAAAAAAAAAAAAAGAAGAAATATTTCAAGAGTTTCACACTTTTACTAGAGTTAGATATATAAATATACATTTGAAAAATAATATATATATACCTCTTCATTGCAATTTGTGAATCGCGGATTGGTCTCGTTAGAAATAACTTATCTGAAAATAGGAATAAAGTTGTATATATCAAATTTTTTCAGGTCTGTAATACAGGAGTTTTGTACAAGGAATTGGTTTTAGGTGCTTTTTGTCTCATTTAGTCATGGAAATGAAAATTTTCAATGGCTAAATGAAACAAAAGCACCTAACTCACCTTTTGCATGGCTCCGCAATTTAGTGCATGGATTTTTACACGTATAGGGAAAATTTTTGTAAATTTTCTTATAGGGTAGACACTTGTGAAATGACATGCCAAATTTTAGGGGTGGAGTTTGGTTCATCATACGTTACATCTAAAAATTAGTTTGGACTAATGGACAAAAGCTCACATAAATGTTTAAAAAAATGACGCAAATAAGGTTAGTGTCTTTTGTTTTTTCCTTGAGATAAGGTTAGTGTAGATGCGAAAGAGGTTTATAAAAGTTTTAAAATTTTAAATACATGGAGTCGAATTTTATCTGAGATTGATCTAGCCATCTTAATCTAGTTGCGGATCAGCCACCCAATCGAAAATAATTATATTTGGTAATATTTGATTGTTTTGATTTTAAATTTTATTATTTTTTAGCTTATAAAACTAGGAATTGTGAACTACAGTAATTTAACTTTGCCTCGATTTGAAAACTTTTTCTTACTTTTATTTAATTTAAAAGATGCAATCAAATAAATCCAAAATCCCATAAGATCAAATTGGAAGGTTAACACAAGACTATTATAAAATGAAATAAAAACTTGTTATAACACAGAGTTAATATATATATATATATATATATATATATACACTACAATTTTCCTTGGGCTTTCCCGTGTAATCACATAGTTCCAATCGTTCAATTTAAGTTAATATAACCAACTCCAACACTTTATGAATAGGTGCAATGAACCCTCTCCTTGCATATGGAAGATTACATTTTTTATCCCATCATTCGTTTTGGATGCACAATGAAGTTAAGTCAGTGTTCATTTGGTTGCAACTTTTAATCAAAAAATTAGTTTTTTTTTTATTGATAAAAAATTTTAGATGCATTATCAAGCCGAAAGAGTAAATAAGTTCATCTTAAAAGCCGTGTAATTAAATACAGTTCAATTTTAAGTAAAAAAAATAAGAAAAACTTGAACTTAAAAGTTACGAACAGAAATCCCTAACTCACGATATTATTTCTCTCTCTTTTT
>MKEJ01010620.1:0-10141 GCA_001753735.1 Embelia ribes
ACAACAATAAAAGCCAATACCGTCTCTTTATTAAATCACAGTATAATTACAGCACACAGATGTTTAATTTACATCATTATACTATGAAACAGTATTGCTACAGTATTGGTGAAAAATTGGGGCCTTATATGCGAAGTAGCGTTGATTTCCTTTTCATTCATCTTTTCTTTAAAACTATATACATTTTTCTTTTCCTTTTCTTTAAAAAAGGTAAAATAGCTCGCCTCCAGGGTCATATGAGATTCAGAGCGCAACAGAAAAATTATCTTACTCACGGTCTCGAGTTTGGTGCGGTAGTATTTGCATTAAAGTGTTGATGTCATTACCTTTATAGTGAGAAGTTTGAGGTATTTTCTGACCATAAATTGCTCAAGTATATATTTACCTAGCGTTACTTGAATATGCATCAGCGGAGGTGGATGGAGCACTTAGATTAGTATCATCCAGGTAAGGCAAATGTGATAGTGGATGCATTCTGTCACAAGACTCAATGTTTTCTTGCAGTTCTAACGGTGAATGAATGGAAAATGATGTGGGTATTGAATGAGTTTGAATTGGATTGCGTGGAAGAAGTAGGAGATGCAGCAACGTTGTATACAATTGAAGTCACACCTACTATCATGTTTGCGTTCTTAATGAACATGGTCTTTATAGATGGATGATGGCAGAGGATGGCGGGGTACAATTTTAGAATTGTTCATTTGTTCCAGAATCTATTCGAGATGAGGTTCTTCGTGCATCTTATCATTCATTTGGTGGTACATCACAAGGGTACCAAGATGTTTCTTTAACACTTCAGCAAGTGAAGGCTGAACACACTCATCCTGGTGGGTTACTTAGACTATTGCCCATTCTCGAGTGGAAGTGGGAATAGATTACAATGGATTTTGTAGTAGGTTTGCCTAAGTCACGACATGGTTGTGGTGCTATAAGGGTAATTATCGACCGAATGATAAAGTCTGCACATTTTCTTTTCATCCATATGATCGACTCAATTGAGAATCTATGTTGAAAGTACATCGATAAAATTGTTTGGTTGCATAGGGTTCTAGTGTCCATTGTATTGGACTATGACTTTCAATTCATATCTCATTTTTTGTTAGGGTTTCAAGAAGCCTTATGAACCAAACTCTCTTTGAGTATGGATTTTCACACGTAAACGAATGGTCAATTATAACGAACTATCTAGACGTTGGAGGACATGTTTCGTGCTTGCGTGATAAATTTTGGCAAATGTTGTAAGGACCATGTAAGCTTATCGAATTTGGATATAAAAATATCTATCACGCAAGTATCAAAATGGCACTATTTGAAGCATTGTATTGGAGACTTTGTTGATCTCCTATTTGTTGTGTGGAAGTAGGAGACCGGGCATTGTTAAGTCAGGAGTTAGTACAAGAGACAACTTGGAATATATAATTGATAATACAGCGATAAAAGACAGCTATAAGTCCTCATAAAAGTTATGCAGATGTGCAAAGGCAACTGTTGGCATTTGAAGTTGGTGAGCATGTGTTCTTAATGGTATATCTGAAGAAGGAGATCATGTGATTAGCAAAGAAGTGAAATCTTTCACCGCGTTACACCGATCCTTTCTTTATTCTCGAGGCGGTGGGCGAAGTAGCATATTGTTTTGGCATTGCCGCTACAACTTGCAAAGGTTCATCATGTCTTTCATATATCTACGCTTCAAAAGTACTTTGAGACCCTTCTCACATGATTGCCTTTGTATATAGAAGAAGATGAGTCGTATGTGCTCTGACCTATCGTATCTTAGATTCGAAGGAGTAAACTCTGCATAGACCAAGTTTTCGTTTGGTGAAGGTATTATGGAAATGCAGCTCAAACGAAGAGATGACGTGAGAGCATGAGGCGGAAATGCGTACGAAGCTTCTGAAGTTGTTCATCGACTCCGGTATGTTATTTCTTATTGCGTAGTATGTGCAAATTTTGGGAACAAATTTTTTTAATGTGGGGAGAATGTAACATCCTAGAAATTCAAGTGAATTTTTTATTTTAATAATAATTTTATATATTGCATTTATAATATTATTATGATGTTGCATATGTGTGGACTTAGTGCAGTTGCATAGTGTATTGTACGGGGTTGCATAGTACGAAGTATAGCGTTAGGAAATATAGAGTTAGCATTGGGAGCATTTACGTTCATGCCTTAGTATTTGTACTTAGAGTTAGGAAATGTGTTCAAGTAGAAAATATGTTGACCGATAATATATATCAGTCGACTAATTTATAATACGCCAACTAATTTTAGTTGTATATCGACTTATTTAGGTGCATTTATTTCAAGGGGGTTCTGCCACTTAGATGGGGAGAATCAGTCGATTGATATAGTAAATATGTAAATTGATTTATATAAGTCGATTATTTTTATAAATGTGTCGATTGATTTGGTCATGTTTTGTTCCAGGGAGTTCTAGCTTTCTAAGGTATTAACATATAAACTGATTTAGTGAATATATTAACTGATTTGGGAATAAGTTAACTAATTTTATAAATATATTTACTGTTCAGGGGAATTTCAAAAAGTGCTTTTGACTAAATGTCACATCAAAGCTTGTCCAAATCATTTTTCCCATTTCAGCCACCGAGAGAGAGAGAGGGGTGGCGAATCAAAATACTACAATCTTCTTCCTCAAATTTCATCTAGATCAAGGAGTTATCCACTCAAATTTATTACATATTCTGAATCCTTATTGGGTAAGCTATTATTTGAGGTAATTTTAACTTTCCTCTCATTCATTCCTCATTCCTTGGTTTCCTTACACTTTTTGTATATCGAAATAAAGTTGATATTCTTATTCCTTGTAATGGGTAGAACATCTTTATGTCTAGATGCTTGGCGATCTATATTCATCTCGTAAATCAAATCACGGGGTAAAGTGAAGGGAGTTTGTTGTTTTCTTTGCATAACTTCTCGAGAGATGTTTCTAGAGCATTAGAGGTACAGTAGACTATGAACTTGTATATAAAATTAATGACTTCGACCATATGTTGACGTTATTATGTCACATAAGCATATAATTAACATGTTTACTTTATTTTATTATCTAGTGTAGCAAAATATTCATGTTTATGGTATAGTTGATCATGTATGAATGCTTAGACCATTATTCTTATGTGTAATATTTCATTTTTATACATGTGTTTGGCGTAGCATTGTTTTTATTTGAAAACTTGATATTCAAAAGCCTTTGGCGTTGTTTTAATTTTAAAAGATTCGTTGGAGTATTTTCATTTCTTTTAAGAGTATATTTACATTTCTACTAATGTTAATATGATGTGGCTGTAGAACGTGAGTAAGAACATCTTGTAGTAGTGGATAAATGTGTTGATATGGGCATAGTTATACTTTATTTTTCTTTTGGAACCTTGTATATTCTACTCCATTCTATCTTTCTCTTTTAGCTCACATCCCCAGGTTCGTGGGGATTAAGGGCACGATAATAGTGCCCATATCTTCTCCACATGCTCTTCCCAAATTCCCAACTGATGGTACTACGAATGAAGATAAATATTCAAGAAATACATTGACCCCTTCAATTGGTCAACCAAATCATCTATCCTTGATAATGGATACTTATTCTTAGACGTAACCTTGTTTAACTTTATATAATCGATATGCATTCTCATCGGTCCATCCTTCTTCTGTACAAATAGTGCTGGTGTACCATATGGGGATATACTTATTCGGATGAACCTTTTACTCCGCAAATCATCAATTTGCATCCTCATCTCCTCTATCTTAATAGGAGCCAAATGGTACGGGGTCGTACCAAGAACGAGATCAATAGTAAATTCAATCTCTCTTCATGGTATTAATCTACTAAGATAATCCATAAACATATCGAGGAAATCACTAATGACCGGGGGAAATACTAGATGTACCCCCATAGTCTCGAAAATAGAAAAACTCGCCATGATACAACTAAGATTATCTCTAGTTGATCCCTTAAACCCACAAGGAATGTCTCGTTCTCCAACTAATTGAATGATTACATCTTCCTTGGAAAATAGTGTAACCCGACAATGGTCACACTCATTCACAGTACAATTGACTGACAACCAATTTATAGAGAGAATAATATTGAATCCAGACATGTCAAGAATGATTAGGTCATATTCAAACTCGTGATAAAAAATGAGACGGCATAACGACGACATAGAAACCTCAGAATTATGCCTACGGCCGAAATATGAGAATCTAAACATGTTGGTTTAACCCCCTTGACAATGTTCAATCTTATGTTACACACCCCAACTATACTCCCTTAGAAGAAATTCCCTCTTTGAGGTGATCGAATACCACTGGGAAAAGATTTACATGATCTTACCACGACCATTTTGGTTGCTACTCAAGCTACAATCATATCTACTATATCCTATTTCTATGGAATCAATTCATTGAAAGTAGTCAGAATCAATCACATGTTCGCATTATAAGTAAGAAACAACTATGTTTGTAAATCCCAAATAGCCAGTTATTAACATCTTCTACTAAAATAGACCTGTATTGGGCCTACAGGGCATCCCTTGTCTATTCAATACATAGCTAAGTACTGACATCTGCCTCTATAAGTTATTGGTTTTTAAAATATAAAACATGTATATGAAAACAATACGACATGGATTGATGCAAGCAAGGCACACAAAGCAAATAAGGCATCCTATGCAATCAAGTTCCTATAAGCTTACCCCAACTTTCTAGATGTAGCTTACTCGAAACTCCAATAGATAGACCCAAAACCCGATAGCTCCCGAGGTTGTCGTAAACCTTGAGCTCTAATACCAACTTGTAATACCCCAAAATTCTACACAACCCTAAGCACGTCACTAATAATCCACCACAATTTCTAGTAAGCAATTCTTCAAATAAAACATATCTCATAGTTAAAAGTAATGAAATCAATAACAAAAGAAACAAAATCCAATGGGCATTATTATCATGTTTTTGGCCTTACATTTTTATTTTAAAATATTGAAAACATAATCTTGGCCAATGGATTACAATTATCCAGAAAATGAGGTAAATAAAATATGAATAATCATAAATGACTTCAATCCTCGAGTGAACTTCATTCTTAAGCCATCCCTAATTTCCCTAACCTCCGACACCTAGTTCTGCTTGGCATCTTATAAGAGAAAACAGTAGCAAAAGACAACCAAATAGGTACGAGTTGGAAATAATTTAATTATATTAAAATAACGAAATCAACATATAAATTAATGAAAGAAAATAACTACAAAAGTATATTTTCCTACTACTATCTTAGTCCAATACATATCCAATAGCAGATAATTTCAACCATGCGAAACCTACCCTCCCACTCAGAATATATGTCCTTCGAGACTTTACGCAGAAAGGATTGTGAATAGCCCTCCTTATCATAAGTTCCCCTATTGGAACCCAGTCAAAAAGAGTACTAATCATGGTAGCCTTCATATGCTCCTAGACAACTAGGACCTAAAACAACCATGAAGTAAAATTCACTCCTATGGCCTACTATAGTGTGTCATGCCCTATGATAAACATACTCCAAAGGCCTAAACCAATGACTTTATCTAGCAACCAGTGGAGCCTAGCATAAGTACACTCTAAAGGCCTAAGCTGACTACCATCACAAAGAACCTTGGACTAATATTTTCAAGACCTATAGCACATCATATCACACCAAAACATAGATACTTGTTCCAATTATTTATTAGTCCCCGAAGATTTATGTTTTTGCACACTACCAACACATCTTAGCATTCATTAACATATCTAATTAGATATATACACATATTCCCCTTTATTTGATTGAAATTCTGGTTTTGTAGGATGATGCCATTTGGATGGATTTTGTGTACACATATTTTCCCTTTTGTGTCAACCCTTCTTCTCTCTTTCGGATGGATTTTGTGCCAACCCTTCTTCTCCCTTTTTTTTCTTCTCTCTTTGTGTTAGATAGAACGTAATATTAAAATAAAATATGTGAATTTGAACGGAAAGAATTGGAAGAGAAATATTTAACTTTCTGTTTCCCTTTTAGTTTATTACAATTTAGTCCTCTTAGTTTACAAAGCCTTACAAATAATTTGTAAAAATCAAATTATATTACTTCTAAAATAATAAATAACATTCTTAAATATTTTCAGTTACAAGTAAAAGAAGAGTTGCAAAAAAGATATTATACAATATACCATCCCAATTTTGATATTACATCGATTGCCATCAATTTTTATGTCCAATATATTTGAATCAATGTAGGCTACATTAAATTTTATTGGCATCCTGCATTTTATTTATTTACATGTTTTGTTTTGTTATTTCATGTCTCTTTTTTCTTTTCTTTTATATTTTGAGAAATATTATTACAAGCTTAAAACACTTAACTTTTAAAGTTTTTGCTCAAAAAATAAAACTGCAGGTAACTTAAGTTTGATCAATCTGTAGATTAGCATGCCGTGGATACAGAGTATTTTAGTAAAATACATAAATTTATAAATACTTTCAAGAAAATAAATTTTAAAAATTATTTACCAAAATGATTCATTTTTAAGCCCAATTGGATGAAGCACGAAATATTTTTAAGGACCAATAAGTGTTAGACCCTAAAGTAAAACCACGAAAGACCTCCCTCAATGATTTCCTGACATCTATTTTTCATAATCGAGAGTTATAAATTAATATTTTATTTTATTTTTTCATCCCAACAAATGTCACTATGAGAAGTTGTAATGGCAAAAATCGTACACATACTAGCTCGCTCATACTCAGTAAATGGATTCAAGGAGGGTTGTTATTTTTTTTATTTTTTATTTTTTTTTGGGATAAGAGAATTTATGGTTTGTGTTTGTATCACGCTCCGAAATCTAGGAACCCCGGGGACACGAACATAAAGTATGACAAAGATAATATAGAATACGAAAATAAACAAGAACCAAAAAGTAACATCTACGCATATCTTACCATCTCATCTATTTGCTATTGCAAGATGATACTATTCATATTCTATAGCATTTATAACAACATCAATACTGTAAAAAAAAACTACAATAAGAGAGAGGAAGAAGGCCAAAGCCAACTCCAGAAAATACACATATATACAACTCCAAAAATAAATAAGATAGAAGGATTATGTATGTTCTTTGCCTCATATGTAAGAGCAAGAACATACCTATGCCTTTACCACCATACTACCACTATATCAACTACACCATTAGAGTACGCTAATACAAAATACAACATAATGAGCCTCAACGCCAACATACCATACAAAACTATATGCAATGCCAAATTCAGTCTCTACTAGTACTCCACGCCTGCCTCAATGCCTACAAAAGAATGCGTAGGAGAAGAGAAGAAAAGAAAATGGAGTGTAAACGGTTAGTCAACTAGCTCTACGATAAAGAAAAGACTACAGTATATGATGTCATGAATGTAACAACATATTAATAACAATGTCATGAACATAATGTAATGATGCTCATATATGCAATGCACACACCCTACACACATAATCCCCACTTTCGGTACTCACATAAAGTTGGGACGAGTATTGCTATATTTTCTCAAATTATTATGATCCGCCTCCCATATGGAAATGCGACCAAGAGGCATTAGATGTTTAATGAAAGAATAAAAAAACTGTAAACAATAATAAATAAATATAAAGATAGATACAAAAATCTATCCATATTCCCACAAACCAAATATACACAAAAATCTGGATATATACAAGAAGTCCAATAATAGCTACATCATTTAAAAGTGGTAACTACAATCCACTACTAGTTTACATATAATATTCAGCGGAAAGAAAAAGTAGGAAGGTTAGCGCCAACACTATACAAAAGAAAGAAGTAGGAAAAGTAGGAACGCCAACACCAATACTACACAAAAGAAATTCTCAAGCTACATGCTTGACAAAAATAAATATAAGTTTACAACCATGAACAACAAAAAATACATGTATAATGAAGTTACGACTATAAAATAAGTACCTAAGTATGATCATCTCCAGCCTCCGAGCCTGTAAAATAGTTTTATATATGATATACGAAAAGGAGAAAAGGAATACAGGTTAGATGGCTAATTAATAATTTAAGTATGAGACTATGAAATATCAATAAATATATACATGCTACAACAAAATAAAGTATGAAAATGCTTAGGTAATAAGATAATGATCATGTTATCAATGAGTAATTATGAATGTAATCTAGAAAGAACTATGAGTACTACGAATGTAAACATATATTGCTTATGTATAAGAATGATTACATGCTACTGACGAATACTACAAATATGATTACAAATGATTAAATTCACATCAAACCTCATCTCGAATCAGCTCTGGAACAAATAATCGGCCCTGAAAACGAAGTCTATCGTCCCCCGCTATCGACAAACCAACAAGGCCCTGTTCGCTCAAAATCCGATCATGATACCCCTTCGATCCGACATCGTCCTGCTGAGCCTCAACCACTCGGGTAATCAATGTCGGTACCACTTCAATCATAAATAAAGCAGCTTCACCTCCAACTTCTTTCACATACTTCAACCCAAATTCGTTCAACACTCACATCATTTCCCACTTATCCACTGCTAAACAAGCCAGTGTACATCGAGCCTTACGACTCAACGCATCCGCCACAACATTGGCCTTCCCCAGATGATATTCTAGATCAAAGTTATATTGATCTAGATACTCCATCCAACACCTCTGGCACATATTAAGATCCCGCTGAGTGAATATGTACTTCAAGAATTTATGGTCAAAAAATGCCTCAAATCGCTCGCTATAGAGGTAATGTCGCCACATCTTCAATGCAAATACACCGCTCCAAGCTTGAGATCATGAGTCTGATAATTCTTCTCATGAACCTTCAATTACTTCGATGCATAGGCTACAACCTTCCCAAGTTTCATCGACACGCAACTCATTCCTTCGATGCATCGCAATACACAGTTTAGCCAAGCCCTCGCTCCAGAATAATAAGAATAGGAGCCAAGGTGAGCAAATTCTTAAGTCGTAGAAAAGACTCCTACTCCTTCCACTTTGCATCCCACTCAAACTTTACTGCCTTGCGAGTAAGCCTTGTAATCGGGGCTGCCAATCAAGAAAACTCCTGAACGAATTGTCGATAATACCCAGCCAACCCCAAGAAACTACGAATCTCGAACACAAACTTAGGACCCTCCCAATTCATCACTGCCTCAACCTTCGTCCGATCCACATCAACTCCGAGTCAGAAATCACATGCCTAAGAAATCTAACCTCCTGCAGCCAAAACTCACACTTCGAATACTTAGCATAGAGTCGATACTCCTGAAGTGTTAATAGAACAAACTGCAAACATTCTCTGTGTGCCTCTTCAGTAGGCGAATAAACCAGGATATCATCAATGAAAACCACCACAAAGCGATCCAGGTATGGCCTAAAAATGTAGGTCATCAAATCCATAAAAATTGACGGTGCATCCGTAAGGTTGAATGGCATCCCAAGAAACTCATAATACTCATACCTAGTTCGGAACGCTGTCTTCTCAATATCTTCCCCTCGCACCCGAAACTGATGATACCCTAAACGTAGATTGATCTTCAAAAAGAACCGATATCCCCACAACTGTCAGTAATGGGTATTTTTTCTTGATCCTCACACGATTAAACTTCTGAGAGTCTATACACATCCTCATAGACCCATCCTTCTTCGGAACAAATAAAGTCAGTGCGTTCCAAGGAGACGAACTAGGCTGAATAAACTCTTTCCGCTCAAGATCGATGATTTGCTTATACAACTCCTCCAACTCTCTTAGTACTAAACGATATGGAGCTATTGATATTGGCTTAGTGCTAGGAATTAAGTCAATCTTGAACTCCACTTCTTGCACAGGAGGAAGCTTAGAAAGATCCTCTGGAAATACGTCAGCAAATTCGCACATAATAGGGGCTAAAGGTTCCCCCAAATGTACCTCATCATCAAAAGAAACACTAGCCTCAGCACGACAACATTATAAGGAACGAGAGTAGGACTCTCTCCTATAAAGATAACCTCCACCCCATCCGTTATCTTTAACAACACACATCTTCGCTCATAGTCAAAGATGGCATAAAAGCGAGCTAGCATATCTATAC
>MKEJ01010650.1:0-12153 GCA_001753735.1 Embelia ribes
GCTGTAGACCTACTGATGTTCAATCTACCACATAAAATTACTATTCAATTGGTATAAAGGTGCAACAGTGTTGGAGAAAAATTTTGGGGCCTTATACCGGCTTTAACAGGTGATACATTAAGATTTTGCGATCTTCTTCTGACACTAATGTGGCTAGGGTTGCCAATGTATCAGCGTGAGAAATCTGAGCTTGAACCACTTGTTGAATAGAAAACACTTCAAATGCCAAAGTAATTTCCATCACTTTTTTCATATATTCTTTTGTTCTTATTAACTTTGCTTGACTTTGTCCTGTCATTTGCTTTGCCACAAGCTAAGAATCAGTGTTTGTCTTATCTTCATCACTCTCAGATCCCTAGTCGCTCTTAAACTAAAAAGTACAACTTTGTATTCTACTTCATTATTTATGGCCGGTAACCTAAGCCGAACTAATCATTCTGCGGTATTTCCATGGAGATTAATAAGAACTAATCTGATTCCTGACCCGTTTTTGTTTAAAGCTTCATCTAAAAATAACTTCCATACTCCATCTTCATGACCATAGATCTTGATATCAGGTTCTTCTTAAAATTTGGTGATAAAGTCTACAATCACTTGAACCTTGATTGTTGTTTGCGACTTGTAGATAATATGGTAAGTACCAAGTTCGACAAACCATTTTTCCATTCTTCTAGATAAGTTTGCTCTTCTTAACACGGTCTGAATTGAATATTTTATGCAAACAAGTATGGAATAGGAATGGAAGTATTAAGGGAGCATTTAACTTTGAAGCATTCAACTTCAATTTAGTTGATTTCATCGTAGGGTCTGGAAAATATCTTCATGATCTGATATATGTTCTTCCTTCTCCTTACTCATTACTACCATGTCGTCTATATAGACCCCATTTTTTTGCCAAGATATGGAGCACAAATTCTAGTAATTGCCCTCTTATTAGTGGATCCTAAGTTTTTTAGCCCAAAAGGCATGACATTGTAACTGTAATTCCCGAAAATACCTCTAAAAGGGTTGGCATCTTGATTTGGCTAGTTCATTGGGATCGGGTGATATCCAAAATAGGCATTCAGAAAACTTATACATTGAGCTATTGCCAATGCATCGATGATCTGGCCTATCTTGGGGGGAGGGAATGGATCTTTTAGGCAAGCCTTATTCTAATATGTGTAATTCACACATGCTCTCCATTTCCCATTCTTCTTGGATACTATAACAACATTTGCTAAACACTTTAGATAGTATACTTCTTGAATTGCTGAAGTTGAAAGTAACTTCTAAACTTCTTGGGTTACGACCTCTTGGTGCTCCTTCTTGTATGTTTGAACTTTTTGTCTTACTATATGGAATTTTGGGTTTATTTGAGCCTATGACAAACCACCTACAGATCAAGTCTAGGCATCTTAAATGAGGTCCATGCAAAATGTTCAATGTTGTGGATAAGGAATTTAAATAATTCGTTTCCTTTTTCTATAGGCAATTATGCTCCCAAAAGGAAATAATGCTCTTATCTTTTCTAAGTATCTACCTTTTCAACAGTTCTTCTTCTACCTTTTCCTTAGGGTTTATACCGGGCTCAACAAGTTGAATTTCCTTATAGAATGGGATTTTCTAGTTGGTTTTATATTCACCAGCAAGGTTGAGATGATCTTCCTCTACTTGTATATCAATTGAAGCAGAAATTTGGATAGCTTGTTTTCCTCGAATGGTTGCATTTATGAATTGTGAAAATTCATATTGATTACCTCTTATAGTTTCAGCTCTTCTAGGGATAACATACCTTACCTTCTGATGTAAGGTTGAAGCTATCATGCTTAAGTTGTGTATCCATGGCCTTCCCAAAATTCTATTATATGGAATGGGATCATCTATCACAGTGAATTCTACCTTAGTCTCAGTTGTCCTCGTCGGAACGTTCAACAATATTTTACCTAAATCCTTCACTTTCTCAGGGCTAAAACCTATCAAGGAGATGGGGGCCAGGGATAACTTAGATCGTGAAATATGCAATTTTGGTAGCATGTATGGCAATAAGATATCAACCAAACTCCCTCCACCTACTAAGAGTTTGTACACCATAGCAACTTAATGAATGGTGGCCGTAATAATCAAGGCATCATTATGGGGTAATGACATGCCATCCGAGTCATCTTCAATGAATGCAATGGGCTTTTACCTCATTCGTTGTCTCTTTGCACCAGGAGGGTCCTGGAATTGGATAGAATTACATATTGTTAAAACGTCATCTTGCGATCATGTGCTGCCTGTAAATTGCGCACCATGGGCCACAATTTAGAAATTTTTATGATCAATATCTCTGGTAAAACTAGAGCCGGTTGGGTATGAGATGGGGAAGGTGGGAGTATTTCTTGCTCAATGATGTACTTGTTCAGATATCTTTTACTAGCCCTGCTATTCAGTTGCCATCTCAGACTTTTGCATTCTGCCGTAGTATGACCGTGATTCCGGTGGTTTTCATAATACTTAGATTTATCATGTCTCTCCAGTATACTCCTCAATAGAGAAGGAGGCACTACCCTATCATTATGCTTAATATTATGGAAGATCTCATTATTTGGTTTATTAAATATACATTGGGTATTGGGGACCCATTGCTCCTTATCTCTTCACCTGTTTTCCCTTCGATTCTGCTTCTGCTTATCTTCCTTCTTTTTGTCTACCCTCTTCTTTTCTTTTGTGATAATATGAAATTTTTTGGTTGATCCTTATTTCTTCACTTCTTTTGTTGCATTCTTTAGCGTTGTTTCTTCTGCTTTCGCATATTTATTTAACATTATAAATAGTTCATCCATAGATTTAATTGGTTTCCCATGGAATTTACGTAAGTTTTATCTTGAGGATTCAAGCAAGCTGTAATATAGTCCAGGCATCAGATCTAACTGATGAAGTTATACACATTTCATTATCTAACTGTGAAATCATCTAAACTTTCACTTGAACCCTTCCTCATCTGGATTGGGGTTTCCAATCTAAGGGTAGCTTCGAAATTTTTAGCAATTCTTTTCAAGAATCTCTTCATCATTTGTCTGCATGACTGGATAGACACAGGAGTCTCCTAATCCAACCATTTTAGGGACACTTCTCTAAAAGGGGATGGAAAGATCTTACACATAAAATTTGTATTCATGCTTCATGCAAGCTTTTTTTGTCTGTAATGTATTAGGTGGATGCTAGGGTATGAAATTCTATCATATATAGGAAGAACAAACGGATTGTAGTTTCTTGGGATGGGTTCAGAAGAGATTTCTAAACTTAGTAGGGATTAGGTTACCCCACCAATAACTCGCTCTATCTATCATCAACAGCGGTTCGAGGATGTGGTAATAGTTCAATGTCAATCAACCTTCTTCTATTAGATGTTTGAAAGAGATAGTTGGGGCTTTTTCATGGTGGATCTGGCAATCAATGGGATTGGGAACAGTTGGCCTCATAATTGGGTGAGAATTTCTTGACCTTTCTTCTCTGATCTACCTAAGTCTAGTTTAGGTTTAGCATTACCTATGAATAGTATAACAGGTCTGAATCTATGGAATAGGGTCTGATTTTTTAGGTACACCAGTCACATACTCAGGAACATACTCCTCATCCCCTTCTTCATCTGAAGAATATTCTTCATCATCATTTTCAAATGGGATGTAACTAGTATACTTGGAAGAATTAGAAACATTAGAGGAATTAATAGTTCGGGACTACTTTGTCTGTGCCCAAGAATACCGGTTTCTTTGGGAGAAAGAGATATGCACCATCTAACAAGAATAAAATGTCCATGCTCTATTTCTCTACTAGCTTTGGGAGTGGGGGGGAAGGGGGGATGGGTGTTGTCTTGAGTCACGACCTCTATTCTCGTGAATGACTTGATTTTGCTAAATTGCCAGCATAGGTTTGGAAGGGATCCTCTCCATATCTTGGGGTTAATGATCCATATCCATAGGTCGGTACTTCGGTATGGAAAAGAGGGGTTATTTCCTCCTCTGAAGGGTAAGGGTTGCTTGAACTTATTCTCATACGTCAAAAGCAATTAAGATATGCAAATCCAAAAGTTCAAGAGGGTTTTCCAAGGAACTTGAGTTGTTCTATCATGCTCTAAATTTTGAGAAATTCGGGGATGCAAACTAATAGCAAAAAAATAAAGGAAAGAAGAAGGAATAATAATAATAATAATGATAATAACCAGAAGAATATAAAAAATATTTCCACATCATCTTGCCATTGAAAAAAACCAACAAAACTTGATTACATATACAACCAATCTGATAGCTACTACTGTCTACATGCAACATAAACATAAGTAGCTAAAAGAAAATCCTACGCATGTGCATACGTAATCAAGCTAAGTGCTCGTAGCCAAAATAAATACAGTTACATATTTCGAGGTCCAAATACATATTAGGAAATCCCCTAGTAGTGGCCTCTGCCAAAAATAAAACCAAAAGAAACTATCGATGCCTGATATCCTAGGCATGACTTCCGTACTTCGGATGATCCTCAACCCCTGTAAAATAGTTATAATAATAATAATATATATATATATATATATATATAAGAAAAAAATTAATACGATCAAATCATTGGTAACACGATAAACATGAGTTTAAGTGCTACATGAAATGTATGTATATGTTATACATTGATACCCCATGATACCAATGCCAAATTCCATTTCCATTTTCCAAAACCAAAGCCATAGATTCCAATTTCCATAAAATCCATGTTTCCAAGTTCCAAATACTCATTCCGAGCCCATAATAAAGTTTCCAGTTTTCCAATATCTAATTACTCATTCCGAGCCCAAAAATGTATCCCGACCAAAGACTCGATAAAGTTGGGACTAGTGTCTTTTCTTCAGACTACAACGCCCATGACTACCATGCCCTTTATAAACCATATGAAACTGCACGAGTAATGCACATACTTTGGTTCAAAGGTCGGACTTAGATCTGTTAAGACACTTATAAAATTCTTATTTTTAGTGGGTAAAAGTTGACCTAGTCCCGAAAAGAAATACAAAAGACTCAACGAATCCCCGTATGCCCATGTCTTTTCTATATATATATAAAAAAAAAAGCCACATTTTCATTCCAAAAATAATACCTTATGTATGTATTCTATGTATATGAGTGCCATGTCCATATATTGGTATGCGAGCATAATAAAATGATCAATAATATATTAAACCCACATATAATGAACATGTTCCAAATGTAGGTATGTCCTTAGAAATACAAGTAATACGATTATGAAATACATATATATAATCCTTCTAAATGTAAGTATAAAATATAATATCCATCCATAAATCCAATTTTGAAACCCTAAAACCAAATCCAAAACCATAAGACTAAATCTGAAACCAAAACATATCATACATGTACATGTAAATACAAATGCTTAGATTTATATTATTATTATTATTAATATGTAATATCTTATATGTCTAGAAACAATGCTCCGAATGTACCCCAAAAGAAACCCATAATAACCCTAAATGCACCAACCAGATTGATTTAGGAGAGAACATCGGATCGTCTCAAACCTAGATAAAAAAAATGATCATAACAAGGTAAGGAACAAGATTTACGAATTTGTTTATATGTCCAACAAAGTCATGGAAACCACTGAATAGAAAACAAACGAGTTAAAAAACAAGACTTACCTCCAAACGTAAGTCTCGTATTAAAGAATTAAAAAATGTACTTTTGATCTCTATCCGAGTACCATAGCTAGATGAAATGATGAAGAAAAGAATGGGATTTCTATATATCCACCAATCCTTCTCTCTCTATGTGCAAGTATGAAAATGGTAAAGTGACATAAATTAGAAGGAAAGTAAAGAGATAAGGCCAAAGCTCATAAAGTGCTTTTGGCCGCACTGACGTGTCTGGTGGCCTAAAGTCTGTTGTCTACCCACTGTTCGATAAGTAGCACCCGTAGGATAAGCCAAAAGTTCTAAGAAAATATTCAAAGTTAGCAAAAATGCACCCTCTTAGTATAGAATTCTCACCGACTGTTCGACAACCTAGCCCTGTCGGATACTCTTGGGATGTGCTATCTTACAGCCTACAATGTTTGACTTCAACTCTCTACTTTATACATAATAACTATATAATATATAACCAATAATTAAACTATGACCAAACTCATACGAATACAAATAAATGCAACCAAATTACAACCAAAATGTAACCAATAAAACCCCTCATAAATCAAGTGTATTTTAGGATCCAACTGAACAATGCAACCAAATAATCCAAGTGCAACTAAATGCATCCACTTGCAACCAATAATTTGCCATGATTTTCATAAGACTAAATATGTCAAGTGCAACCATATAGTCCCCAAATGCAACCAATAAAATCAAGTTTTAACAAAGAATACTATTAATCTCGCTAATGATATTATTTATTAATCGATATTTTTTTTCGAAATTTATGGGCATTACATCCTCTCTACATTAGGACATTTCATCCCCAAAATTTATATGTACATAACCAAAACAGTAATAAAGTACCAGAATAGGCAAACAACTCCAGATATTTCGTTCGCATTTTTGCTTCATGTTTCCATGTCATTTTCTCTGTCAATCCACTTTTCCATAAGAACTTAAGTAAACAAATCAAATTGTGCCTTATAGTTTGTTCCTTTGTGTCTAAGATTCGAATTGGTCAAAGTTCGTACGATGCATCTTCCTTGACATGTAAATCCTCACAGTCGATGACATGAGAGGGATCTCGGACATATTTCCAAAGTATAGAATCATGAAATACTTGATGAATGCTAGACAATTGAGTTGGTAAGGCCAATTGATATGCCACCTCGTCAACTTTCTCAAGAATGAGAAACGGACTGATAAAATGAGGTGATTGTTTCCTTTTCTTCCCAAACTGTATTATGCCCCTTTTGGGGGGAAACCTTCAAGAATACTTATTCACCCACATCAAACTCCATAGAATGTCAATGATGATACGTATAAGATTTATGATGACTTCGTACCATTTTCGATTGTTGCTTAATCAACTGAATGTTCAAGTTATTTCTTGTACCAAATCCGGACCAAGTAAGTCACTGTCACCAACCTCTATCCAACAAATTAAAGATCAACATTGGTCTATCATATAGATCATTGATTAGAGCCATTTTAATGCTTGAGTGATAGCTATTATTATATACAAATTTGATTAGGCTAACTTGTTCTTTTCAACCTCCTACGAAGGTGAGAACATAAGCCCAAAGCATATCCTCTAGAGTTTAAATAGTTTGCTCAGATTGACCATCTATTTGCAGATGAAATGCATTATTGAGAGAAAGATTTGTCCCCAGAGTAGCTTGGAGAGTCAGCCAAAGTTGCGAAATAAAACAGGAATCACAATCCAAAAATCATAGACATAGGAGCCCCATGTAACAGAATTATCTGATCAATATACTGCCGACAAAATTTTTCAATTGAGTCGGTCGTACAGATGGAAAGAAAATGCATTGACTTCATCTTCTGATCTACAAT
This sequence comes from Embelia ribes, assembly GCA_001753735.1. Lineage (NCBI taxonomy): Eukaryota > Viridiplantae > Streptophyta > Magnoliopsida > Ericales > Primulaceae > Embelia > Embelia ribes. Next base: position 7,514 of record MKEJ01010650.1, read on the forward strand.
TAGTATCGCAACCCAACCTTGATTTTGGCAATCGCACTAAAAATTCCATAGTTATACTTTCCCATTTCTACTCGGGAATAGGCAACGACTGAAATAAATCCCTTGGACATTTATGCTTCGCTTTGACCTATTGGTATGTCAAACACCGAGAAATGAACTACACTATATTCTTCTTCATTCCAAGTCATGAAAAATATCGAAAAATATCATGAAACATTTTGGTATCTTTTGGGTGTACAACCAATCGCGAGTGATAAGATTAAAAAAAACTTATCCCGAACAGATAAAGGAACAAATAGGAAACTTTGGAAATGCAATCCTCCATCATTAGAAAGAGTCCAGAAATCAAGACCATGATCACCAAGGATTCGTAACTGATATGCATCCGATTTGTCATTCATCCTTTGCGCTTCAATTATGTGAATGATCAAAGTAAGTTGAACTTCGATCGTAAATAGTGCCTCCTGACCTTTAGCCTTGACACAATCCAAACCAAATTCATTAGAAACCTGAAGCATCTCCCACTCATTCATCGTAAGATAAGTAAGAGTACAACGAGTCTTACGACTCAACCCATTAGCTAACACATTTGCCTTCCCCGGATGATACTTAAGATCAAAGTTATATTGATCTAAGTACTCCACCTACCTCCGTTGCCTCATATTCAAATCCCATTAAGTGAACACATATTTGAGAGATTTGTAATATGAATAAACCTCAAACTTTTTATTATACAAGTAATGTCATCAACACTTCAAGATAAATACTACTGTTCCAAGTTCTAGGTTCTGTTCGTGCACTTTTAATTGCCTAGATGCATAGGCAACCACCTTCCCAATTTGCATAAGGACGCATCCGAAACCCTTTTTCGAAGCATTGTAATATACCGTAAATCTGATGCCCAGCTCCGGAATAATAAGAATCGAAGCAAAGGTTAGTAAAGATTTTACGTGAAGAAATGACTTATCACATTTTGAATCCCATTCAAACTTTACCCCTTTGCAAGTGAGCCGAGTAAACGGAGCTGCCAAGCGAGAGAAATCCTTGATGTAGTAGCTCGCAAGGCCCAAGAAATGACCTCAATTTTTGTAGGGTCTACCAATACCCATTATTTGTAACGACATAGCTAAAAAATAGAACCTATAATAGCCACAATTTGCATTTTAAAACTTGGCATAAACCTGATGTTCTCGCAAAGTAGAAAGAACAATATGAAGAACTTCTCGATGAGCCTCTTACGAATGCCAATAATCCAAAATATGATTGATGAACACCATGATAAATTGATCAAAATAAGGTTGGAAGACTTGATTCATCAAGTCCATAGTTGTTATCAGAGCATTTGTAAGATCAAAAGGCATAACAAGGAGCTCATATTGCCATAGCGACTCCGAAAAGGTATTTTTGGAATATCATCCTTCTAAAACTTCAGCTAATGATATCCCGTACGTAAGTCAATTTTTGAAAAGTCGAACCCCGAAGTTAGTCGAAATGATTGTCAATCTGTTGCAAAGGATACTTGTTCTTTATAGTAGCCCAATTCAACTTTAGGTAGTCGAAACACATCCACATCGATCCATATTTCTTTGGTATAAATAATACAGGAGTGCCCCATAGTGAAGAATTCCACTGAATAAAACCTTTCAACTCTAAGTCATCCAACTGTACCTTTAATTCCTCCAATTCCACAAGAGCCAACCGATAGGGCACGATCAATATAGGTTGTATACTAGGCATAAGATCAATCGTAAACTCCAACTCTTATACAGGCAAAAGTCCACTATATCTTCCAGAAAGATATCAGCAAAGTCCCAAATAATAAGGGGAAATTCCTCCCCCAAAGATACTTTCTCTAAAAGATTATGACTAGCCAACAAACCTAACAGACTAGTCCGAAAACAATGAGTATAAATAAAAAGAGAAGGACTTTTTCCCCTTGGTAAACAATATCCATTCCCTCAGATGTTTTCATCGAAACCCTTCTTCATTCGCAGTCAAAGATAGCATGAAAATGCGCTAACTAATCCATACCGACAATGACATCAAAACCCAACATGTCAAAGATATCAAAATCATATACAAATATATGATCTGTAATAAGAAGTTCACAGTCCTGACAAATACTATCCATATAAATAATGTCCCTACCCGGGGTATCAACATAAATCGGCTCATTTAACTGAGAAATGGGCAATTATAATATATGAATAAGATGTGATGCATTGAATAATTGTGATGCATCTGTATCAAATAAAACATATGCCTATGTAGAAAGAAAGGGTAGTTTACCTCCAACAACTGAAGGCTCGATTGCCTCTATTGCTTGAGGCAAAGTACAAGCACAGGCCTGAGAAGTCTGACCATGTTGGAATCCTCCCCTAGAACCATTCCCCTGAAATTCACCCCGTGAAGACCCAATACCCAGAAAATCGCCTTGAGAAGATCCAACAACATGATAAGAAGCAAAATATGGTACCATAGAGGGCTACCGAGATGCTGCTATAGAAGGAGCAGACTGAACAGGTCTGCGACAGCTGCCAAGGATCGCAAAGCTCTCTGGACATCGAGTACACAAATGGCCTTTATTGCCGCAATTGCAACAAAAGCCGGTGAGCAATTAGCCTGAATATTCCCTTCCGTGCCATAGAGACGACATGTCTGAGGCAATGAACAATCTCAAGATATATGACTTAGTTGGCCACAAAAAAACACTCAGGGTCCCGAACTAACCACCCAAAATGTACTAATCGATTCAAAGAAGAATGGCCCCAAGAAAATGAAGTAAAGGCCTCCCGAGACCTTTTCTTATCACCACTACGACCAACGTTCGAAGCACCCCCATAGCTACCCCGATTAATTGAATTTGCTTCAAATCCTCGAACCATAGAACCCAATGATTGCCCCAAAGGCTTTAAAGAACGAGTACCCTTAATATGTTACTTAGCGAGTATGCCCTTTTCAACCTTCATAGCGGCTATCATATAATGCTTATATGACTCGTGTAAGCCTGAAGCCACTGGAATATGAATAGAAGGATGTAAACCCTTCTCAAACTACTGATATCAAAGCTTCTTAGTAGCAACGAGCTCTTGTACATACCTCAAAAGACTTGTAAATGCCCTTTAAAAATGATGAACCATCGTGCCTTTCTGCACTAGGTTTGCAAACTCTTCCCATTTCCTCTCCCATTCCATGTCCGAAAATAATTCCTCTAAAAATATTTCTCGGAATGCGACCCAAGTCATGTCCTCCGATCCTTAAAGTTCCTCTTATCCTTTCCACCACTATCTGTATTCATCCCTTAAATAGAATGGTATTGTTGCCATCCTAAGATTATCATCCATCATCTGGAGTAACTTAAAAATTAGCTCGACCCCCATCAACCACTGCTTAGCCTCTATTGGCATGGCATCTCCCTTAAAAATGAGTAGATATATCATACGGAAATGTCTCTGAGCTATTGAAGCCTACGTATCATCACTTCCAACGACACCACTTGCCAATCTGTTAAAGGCCGTTTCCATGGCCCTAAAGATATTAGAGGACCCCGCAAATGGAAATTCTCCCGCATGCTAAACTCCCAGTTGCGGTCTAACATGTGGTGGAAATTCTCCCGCATCCTAAGATTATTTCCTCCTCATTCTCCTCCACTATATCCTCCAAAAGGGGTATGCCTTCAACTTCCCTCATCTCAACCTCGATCTCCTCTCGCACATAAGAATGTGTATGCATAGGTAGCACTTCCTCTTCAATACATCCTCCCTTCAACCACCCTTTCCTCGAGCTCCTCATCTACCTCCCCGACGTCCGTGACCTCTACTGCGTATCATTCTTACTTTACATCACCAATCAACAAAATAAAGTCCGTTAGGCTAACAATAACATGCTATTACAAACCAAACTATCATGTGTTAACCAAACAAGTCCCTACTACCAAATATAAATATGCATATCACTCCCATCCCGGCCACATTTCCTACCTGCAAGCCTCCTAGGTTTACTTACCCTGATTAGCTCTGATACCAACCTGTCATGCTCTAAAATCTAGCCACAAACCTGACGTCATGAACTAATAGTAACAAAAGAAAAGAAAAAGAAAAGAAAGAAAAGAATAGGATAATAGTAACGATAATAACCAAAATAAATCAAAATACAACTACATCGTCCTTGCCAGCATACACCCATAATCATAAACAAAGCTTGATTTCATATACATCATGTCCATAATACAACGATCTGCAGCTGTCATATATAATAGCAACTACAAAATAAAGATGTGTGTGCTTACGCAATCTTGCTAAGTGCTTATAACCAAAAAATATCTAAAAATTTAACTAATGAGGTCCGAAATAATACAACATACCCTAATAGTGGCCTGTACAAAATATGACCAAAAGATGTAATCGTTTCCTCGATAGCCTAAGTCTATCTGCTATGCTCCTCCACTCATGTACATTTATAATTACGGTGTACAAAAAGAAATAAAAATAATAAAGTCAAATTTATAATAAAACTCTAAATATAAGTTTAAATGCTCCATGATATGTATGCATATGTCATGTTATGCGACATGCCTTGTGAATGCTCCAACCATTTCCAAACACCATTTTCATAAAACAATTTCCAAACCAAACACATTT
>MKEJ01010656.1:0-11028 GCA_001753735.1 Embelia ribes
GCCTCCGTCCCCATAGACCTAGCAAAACTGTTCCCACCAATGGCTCTTCGACCATTAATACCAATCATTTTATTGTCAATAATATTAGTGAACTCTAGTCATGGATTATCGGAAGAACAGGAGGAGTTCACAGAAGAGCTGCTGCTGAAGCCACTGCCGGATCGGAAGGTTCTCTCTCACTTCCATTTCCACGTCACCGCTCCGCCGACGCAAACCTATGGCCACCACCACCGCCTCTTCCCCAAAGCCATTTATCAGCTGGTAATTTTACATTTTTGTTTAATTGCTGTTTTAGCTCTATTTAGCTAATATTTGATCCGATGATCATTGGGATTTCCATTTATAGAATAAATAATTACAGTGACAGAATCGGGTTATTTTAATAGTAATTGATCGCACTAGTGACGGAATCGGGTTATTTTTATTTAGTAATTTCTGCCAAACCTCTCTCTTACTAGAAACTATTATTTTAGAATTGTCCACGCTTTCTAAAAATTTGTTGAAAATTATTCAAATAACTCTATATTACATAATAAAATGGAAAAATGTATTTTCCTTAATCTCAACTAATCGTTATTTTATGGTTTTGGTGGACAAAATTAATACTTCTATAGAAATTGTGAATAGCAGATTTCTACGCCTACAACATTTCTCATCTTTTGTGAAAAAACTCTCTTATAAAAAGACTGGTGTCTAATAATTAGTTTTAGCAGTTAGTGGTTTTAATAATTACTACCTACTAATACCACTTTGATTGAGTGTTCATATAGTTGATTTGCTACTCGTATACATGCTCTTTACGTTGTTCCGAACTCAACTACTGTTTAGGTTTTAATTTTTGTCAGCTCTATTTAAAAAAATTGCTCATGTGGATGACGTTTTGTAGATTAGGAATTGCCATTCATTTTGATGGATTCGTGTTATTTTAATAACTAGATGTAGCAGTTATTTTGTGTTCTAATTGTTTTATTATCGCCATCAATCTTTCCTATATGAAGGACTATATGCCCTCTTAGTATATAGTGCGAGGTTTGGGTTATGTTATGAGTTGTAATCTATTCTGTGGAATGAAGTGAATATTTGGTTATGGCAGTGTGAGCTAGATAATTTGGCAGCCGTGCATTGTGAACACAAGATCAAGTCATTGATCTCTAATTAAGGATTTTTTATTGACCGATTGAGGCGTTCATCACTCATTAAGTATCACTGCTCCATCACATTGTTTTAGGTTATTGATGATGACATATGGAAAATCAAAAGTAATGGTGGAGCATTTCTTTGACATGGTTAACCGCATTCAATTTAAATGCTAAAGTCCAGTTTTGATCAAACTCTATTTCATCTAACGTCCACTTTACATAATTGGTTATTTAATTATATTATGTGATGGCTCCCAGTTTCCCTGCAATGCGGCTTTTTTAATTTTATGCTTTTTTGCTTTTGTAATGTGGGTATTGTAAATTTTTTTTTTCATGAACTTTTTGTTTCCTTGTTTTAGCTTTTTTGGGGACCTTGGAGTCTTGGGCTACTTACTATGCGTTGAAAGTCTGGAATGCTGATTTCTCTTTGGGGAGCCATGCTCAAATTTGGTTCTTGTTATATAAGGGCAGCATTTATTTTCAGTCTGTGTTCTTGCAGCGACTCATCGAAAAGGAAAACAATGATCCGATTATGTATAGATTAATCCAATGGTTGATAAAAGTTTTTGGAAAGCCAATTTTTATAAGGCTTTTTCATCAGTTGGTGTCTGATTTTGTTCCTTATGGAATTGTTTATGAATGCGGAACGCATTGAGCTATTACTAGTACTGAAATTCGTTAAGTTTGATTTATGGCTAGTGTATCGTGTAATGCTTGTCTTTACTTCTTTCTAGCTGTATATTTCTGTCGTAATTTATCTTGGAATCGTGTTGTTCAGTATTGGTAACTGTTGAAAAGTTCTGCAGCTTTTATTAGGTTGGCGCTATTATTGACAATTCATCTAGTGCGATCAATGTGTCATCTTGAGGGTGTTTTTCATTTTCTATTTCCTCCACACTTGTAATTATCTTGACTGTAATCTTTCTGATTTATATCCATCAATAGGAGCTTCTCTTGATGGAACTTGAATTTTCAAATATCTTTTGACTTTTGTTGAAGGTCAATATCCAATTAGATTACTGAAGGCCTGATTCTGCATAAGCAGGTGCACAAATTTCGAATTCGTGAAATGGAATTGTCTTTCACGCAAGGTCGATGGAACTATGAACGCTGGGGTAGTTATGATCCCATTACGAGCAACAATGCTAAGCCTCCAGGGGTTGAATTATGGGCTGTGTTTGATGTCCCAGAAGATGAAGTTGACGCCACATGGAGAAATCTTACACATGCTCTCTCAGGTCTTTTCTGTGCCTCGATCAACTTTTTGGAGTCGTCCACTACATATTCTTCTCCCGAGTGGGGCTTTCTGCAATTTTCAGCCAACTTAAGATATGGTAGTTTGCCCCGAGAAGCTGTTTGTACTGAAAACCTTACTCCGTGGTTGAAGTTGCTCCCTTGTCGAGACAAAGCTGGACTGTCAACATTGATGGACAGACCATCGATATATAGAGGTTTTTATCATTCTCAACGTCTGCGTTTGACCTCCACCGAATTTGATGCAACAGATTTGAACACGGGCATAGTGCTTGAACAAACCCTTACACTTGTTCTTCAACCTCATGCGGTTGAAAGTAACTTGGCATTTTCTGGTGTCTCAACATTACAACCGAGTTGGTCTTTGAGTTCACTTTTTGGGAGGAAAGTTTATGGAAAATGTGTTGTTGCTAAGTCCAGCAATGTTTACCTTCAACTTGAAGAAGGTTTGGTATCTGAACTGGAAAATACTTGGAAGGAAGATGAGAGAGATGATATTGGTAAACTTGCTGTGAAAGGTTCTTTAAGTTACCCCGGATTTGAAATATCTATTGCCCCGCATAGGGTGCTGAAGGAGTTGCATAAAAAGGGTTCTATTCTTTACGAATTTTTAGTGGATAATTACAGTGATTCTATGCCATTCGATTTGGGTTTTAAGTGGAGACTTCCAATTGTATGGTCGTGTTCTCAAGCACCTTTGCACGCCAGTAGGTTTTTAATGGGAAGTGGGAATGAGAGAGGTGCTATTGCTCTCTCTTTGAAGCCTTCCCAACAGAGTGAGGTTTCCCAGACTGGTGATATTAATGGGGATGCATGTAGCTTGCGGGTCCATGTTTTCCAAGTTGTTCCATGGTATGTTAAGGTGTACTATCACACGCTGCAAGTATTTGTCAATGGTCAGCCTCGGCCTGTCTCAGATTTAATTACAAAAATACGAGTTTCACCTTCAAAAGACAAGGTTTCTCCTGGTGTGATGAAACTAGTCCTGCAATTGCCTTGCTCTGTGAAGTCAGCTGCATTAACCCTAGAATTTGACAAAGTACGCTCTGATGATTATATTATCTCTCATGGGCTGTTATTGTTATATATCCTGAAAATGCTGAAAGTGGTTCATTGTTTTCTTTTTTTTTTTTTTAAATCTGTGGTATCCGTCGGTTTGCGCCGTCGGACTAGTCCACAGAGTCCAGTGCTTCGCACCCATGATAATTCCCAACACGGACTAGGATTCAACCTAGTAAGCTAGGGGGTGTGGCCCTAAGTGCGGCACATGTGAATTGAACTCCCCACCTCATGCCTGAAGTCGTAAGTATCGGTCATTCGACCACTAGGCCGACTCCTTGGGGTTAAGTGGTTCATTGTTTTGCTGAATGCTAATACAGTATGATGGTTTTGTAGAAGAAATAAAAGCCCTCATAGAAGAATACCCTAATAATAAGCAAAAATATTTGTTTGAAAATGCATCTAACCCCCTTGTATTAGTTTGTGCATGTAATAACATGATAGAATGGATGGATCATGTTTGGATAGATCATATTTGGTAACCCTTTAATTAGATCAAGTACCGGAACTTCTATGGAATGACCAAAAAGTCTCACTTGGCTGGGACTGACTTTCTTTGTGAAAATTCTTGCTTTGCTGAGTCTATGCATTGTGATTAAAGAGCAGCTGCTTTGTGTCATGCTCTTTATGGCCTTTTTAAATGTCCCTGCAGGGTTTTCTGCACATCGATCAATATCCTCCAGATGCTAATCAGGGATTTGATATCCCGTCAGCTGTTGTAAGCTTTCCTGATTTTCAAACAAGTTTGAAATTTTCCAAGGATGCTGCCTCAAACAAGTCACCGATGTTATCCAAGTTGCAGGTATTTATTGTTGTGGTATATTGTTCTCATTGTCTGAGGGTGACTTGTCTTTTGTATGTTCCATTTTAGTCATTTTCTCATTCCTTCTGCAGGAGAGAAGTCCTGTTTTGTCTTACACGGAAGTATTACTGGTCCCTTTAACAACCCCCGACTTCAGCATGCCTTACAATGTCATCACAATTACTTGCACAGTCTGTGCTTTATATTTTGGATCTTTGCTCAACTCTCTTCGAAGACGAATTGGAGAGGAAGAAAGGTTCTTAAAAGACAAAGGTAATCTAAGTATGGATCGACCCTTTTAAGATTTCATTCTTGTGAAAAATGTCACTTAAATTCTTTTGCCTAATGTTTAATTTTGAAGCCGCATTCATCATTCGTAACATATTTGACAGTGGAATATCTTAGGCAATAGAAACTATGTTTGAAGGGTTCATCACTCATCATTTTCATCAGCATGGCTGTCTTTTAGAACTTATAAGCAAGGATGCGTACTGTATCAGAGAGATAGCCTTCTTTGAAACCTCAGTTGTTGTCTACTCATCTCTCTCTGTCCATATTTGTAAGATTGTAGTTTGCCCGACTAGTAGCGTACCTCGCATTGTATAGTCATATTCAGTATGTAGTTATTTAGATGCTACTAATTCTCCGAATCAAGGCTTTGTCTGGTTTTTGCTTATATTAATGTTATTTTTCCCTCTTCTTTTTCAAGTGTTGTAGAATTTCTATCATGCTCGTGAATAGAAGAAACAGAAGCACCTTTAGGATAAATAATACGATTTGGACACTTCATGGCGAGTTATGTTCCATCTTCCAATTCATTTTGTTCCTAAAGTCAGTGCTCATATGTTTAGCTATATCGTAATGGCATATGTTTCAGAATATTGTAACGCATGCTGTGGGGTCGTTCCCTTGTTTCAATGAAATGTTGCACTCAATATGTATGATATTCCTATGTGTATTTTTGTAATTCTGTGGCAATTTGATGGTGAAACTAACTATTAACCACTGAAAATCTCTTGCAAAAGGGATTTTGTTAATTCATTTAAAACATAATGTATGGTTATGAATGAAAGCCAAAAAGTTATATAAAAGATGTGTGATGCTTATATTTTGTTAAATCTGTCTTGTCCCTCAACTTCTAATTATTTCCCTTGCAGCTGCTAAGAAGAATGCTTGGCTTCCTTCGGTATTAGCAAAGTTATATGCCCGGCTGAGAGGAAGACCATTCGAGCCACAACCATCTTCATCAGCTTCGTCATCATTTATCAATTCTAAGCTTCTGATTAAAGTTGTACTGGTTGCTGGTTTAGCTGCCGGATGGCAGTACTATGTTTCGTGACACAAGCTATCAGTGTGCTCTCTCCTATACCATATGCGAAACAAGCAGAAATCCTACCTAGGCGTTTTTTCTCTTTCTTTTTTTCTTCAAAAATGATTTACCACGAATTTTGTATCGTCTGAGTTGCTTGCTGCCCATATTTTGAATTCTAATCTGTAAGTTTATTTGTATACTATTATTCTTGGAGATTATCGGATCCCATTATTCTTGCTATGTTTCATGTATTCGAATACTATTATTCCTGGAAATAATGTATGACTTTGCCTAAAAACCGGTTTATTATATTAAACATTTACATGTAATCATAAAGATGATTGTATCCTATTTCAGAATAAAGTACTTGCAATGATATTACAAATATTAATGGTACAATATAAAAGCGGTTAAGCATGATTTATTTATTTTTATTTTTTTTATATTTTGTTGGTTTTAAAATGGGTGGGGAACTATTTGCAAGTTACGAAATGATTATGGGAAACAATTTTTTTCATGTCAGAAACAATTTATGGAGAAGATAAATTGTCTACAATTAACCGAGCTTCCTAGTAACTACGGTATTATCTTATTTATGCTAATATAATATGGGAGGCGGGAAGTTGCCATTCCCAATTTATGTAATTCCAAATTTGCCCTTCCTTTTTTCTTACCAGATAAAATTTAATGAGTAATTTAGTAAATACAATTATGATAGTTTTATGGCAGTTCCATAATTGGAAGTTTTAACTCCTCAATTCTATAATATCTCCATTGTCTTCATTTCTGCCACATTGGTCGGGATACTATATCTATAGACATTGGGAGCCCCTTTCTAGCAGTTGAAGCAATGAAAATGTGGACTCATTCAATGGTAGGTATTCAAATATAATAATAAAAAAAATTATTTCTTTTACCTGATAGTCAGTCTTAAGCACTATATGTAATTACTTTTCATACTCTAAAGTATGTCTAATATTCTACTAAAAACTTTTGCCACCAATATCGTCTAGAACAAAGACGAACCAATTACAAGTAATTCAGTGTATCAAAATCATCATTATCATCACCATCGTCATCCAATCACTGCAAATCCCAATAGATTGGAGCAAATTAAATTGAACAAAACAAGACATCCATTGGGTCATTGACGTGAATTTTTCAATAATACTAATTCCTATCAAAAGTCATTTGCTCGTCCAATATCGTAATACACATGTCATTTTATAACACCTGTTTCAATTTATTTAGAGATCTACCACTACATTTCTTGTTCATTCTCACTCCAATACTCTCATATGTTTTCATTGGTTCACTCAATGGTCTCCATCTTATATATCTAAATTATCTTAAACGAAACTCTATCATTAGGGGTGTAAGTCAACAGGGTCGTTCGAGAGCAGTTCGAGAGTAGCTTGTCAAGTAGCTCGGCTCGGACCCAGCTAGTTTGATAAAAGAGCTGAATAAGAGCCAAAATTTAGAACTCGTTAAGTAAAGGAGTTGAGCTAAAACTTAGTAAAACTCGACTCATTAGCTCAACGGTTTGGTTCATTTATATATACATATAAATTGACTTGATATAATAAAGATACAAATTTTTAACATAAATAATTTTTATCCTTTTTAAAAAAAAATAATAATTTTTTTCATTTTGTTCCAATTGCGAGCCGATTTTGGTACTTTTTTTAAATGTTTAAAAAAATTACATTTAGAAAAATTTATTATGATAATATTTTAAAATAAATTAATATCACATTATCACCATTATCATCTAAGCCTTTAAAATCTTAATAAATTAGGGTATGCTAAATAGAATAAAATAAAATATCGCGTCAAGTCGTTAACGTGAATTGATGTCACTCATTCTTATCAAAAGTCATTTGCTTGTCCAATATTGTAATATTCATGTTTTTTTGTAATACTTACATTCAGGTAGTTAGAAGTCTATATTTACCTTTCATTTCCGTTTCCAATCCAATACTCTTATAGTTTCTAACAAGTGCACTCACAGATTTTCTTATATGTCCAAATCATCTTAAACAACTTTTTTTTTACCTAATCTTTAATTGGCGTCATACCTAACCTAGCACGAATATCTTCATTTATAATTCTATCTTTTCTTCTTTTTTCACACAATTCACTTTATGCGCATCCTACTATACTCATTTTGTATTCATCTTTTTTCTCAAGAGCCCAATACTTACTTCCATACAATAAAGTTTGTCTTACCGCATTTTATAAAAAAAATTCTTTTAATTGTAAAGGCATATTGCAATCAAATAAAACTGTGAATGCATTTCTTCACTTCATCCATATTATTTGGGCTCTATGATTGACATCTTTTTTTATTCCAATGTTATTTTGTAGAACTGATCTTAGATATAAAAAATGATCAATATTTAGTACCACCTCCCTACCTAAATTAATCGCAGTTGGATCTACCAAACGTCGTCCACTGAAATAATACTCTATATATTTAGTTTTTGGTATATTGAGCCAAAAACAATGAGATTCTAAAATATGTCACAATAATTCCATATTATCATTAATGTCTGCCCTAATCTGATCAATTAAAACTATGGGCTTGATTGGTTGTAACTTATAAGCTTAAGTTTCTCAGCTTTTTTACTTAAAAGCTAGATAATATTTAATTGATTAGTTTATAAGCTGAGCTTATACGCTGTTTAAACCAAAATAAGCTGGAAGTTTTACGATGGATGCATCCATTTTTTTTTTAGTCAAAAATAAGCTGACTTATTTGCTTAAAAGTTGCAATCAAATGAACCCTACATCATATATTAGCAACTAATATGCACCATGACACTTCAATTTGGATATGTCTTCTCTGCTCATTCATTACTATTACGAACAAAAAATGGCTTAGTGTTGAGCCTTGATGCAACCTGATTGTAATGGAAAAGATGGATAATAAGCCGCCATATGTTTTGACATTGGTAATTGCACCCTCATACATATCCTTAATAATATTTATATATTTAATAGGAACGAATTTGTTTGTCAAAATCTACCAAAGTACCTCTCTCGGAACTCTATTATAAACATTCTCCAAATTAATAAAAATCATGTGTACGTCTTTCTTCTCCGCTTTATATATTTCCACAAGTTGTTGTAGTGAATGAATTGCTTCTGTAATTACTATCCCTGGCATAAATTTCAACTGGTTTTTCGAAACTATAGTATTTTGTTTAACCTAACGTATCGGAAAATTCGACCTAAATGTTTTATTTTTAATAATAATATTATTTATTGAATTATAATATTATTATTGTATGGCATGTGTGGACTTTATGTATATGTGTGGTGCGTATTTACGTAGCATGAAGGACAACGATGAATAGCGTAGAAATGCGGTGTTTAGACGGAGTTTGCCGGTAGTCGCGTTTTGACGCATATATCGAGTTTTTGGCAGTCGAATGCCATTCCATATGTTGTTATACACTTCCATTAATGTCTATGAGTGATTACGAGTATTTTTGAAAATTTTCGGCATGAGGTAGGTGTAATAGTCCGGATTTTTCGATCAAAGGGGAAATTTTTTTTCCTAATATTTATTGATCTTTATTATTGATTTCATTATTAGATCGATATTTCTTCATTCAGAAAGTCATTATTCGTCCATTTTGCCACCCATATTTTATTTTTCTCTGTAAACTGAGGTTTTATCAGAGTTTGTCAGAAATCGTATAAAGGTACGCAGATGGAGTTTGAGATATCCAAACACTATTTTGTAATTGAAAACTACTCGTATTCATATCTATAATGGATTATGAGTATTCTAAAATAATTTTAGCTTATGACATAGACTCGGTTTGTGGATAGGTCAGGGTTGGCTTTGGGAAAGGAGTTAATACAATTATGTACTAAGTCGTAGCCGTAACATCCGTTTACTCTCTAGGTAATATATCACATGCCTTGTATCCGATGGAGGTGAAAATTTTCAGTTATAAAGAAATTCCATATATCTATACTTTTATGCTTTGAAAAACATTTAATTCAAAGCATAGAGGTCAAAAATAGGCACGAACAATTTAGGAAAATGTATTTCCAGCAGCCTGATATATGTGTACTCCTTTAATGATATCTTGAAAAGTATAACTCCGATTAGGCCCAAATTTTACAGTTAGAAAGCTATTGTATATAGTTACAATTTTTGTGTTTTGAAAAAAATTTAATTTAAAACTTAGAATGGCTAAAATGGGACTTGAAATGCTTGGCAGTGTACAATATTCAAATTTCTCTTTTAAAGCCAATTCAAGGCCAAGTTCAAGGACAAGTTCAAGGCCAATTTATAACGATTCGAATTTTCTTAATATTTATGCAATGATTTTGCATTATAATAATAAGTTCTAATATATTTTTGAATTAGAATAATGATTCTAACGTACATGGCATTCTGAGAGAAAGTTCATATACATTTTTGTGCAACAGCAATAGGCGGGAATGATGTGCCTATTTATAAGTATATGCGACGTTGAGAAATTATAATTGAGGATGTTTAGTACAATTTGGAGGCGTATGGTTATCTTGTATTATTTTCTTATTGTGTTTGTTTGGAGACGTGTTTATTTGATTATTGAATTTAAGGTATAGAACTTAGTTCTATATGTTTAGAATCTTATACATTATATTGCGGGAATAATTATTGATTTGCATCATGTATGTTTTCTTTTGTTGATGGCACAATATTATATAAGTTTGGAGATGGTTGCTTGTCATATTATGAAATAGCAACTTGTTAATATCCTAACTTATGTAGTTCCCTTAGTTGATATAGTTTGGATGTTTTCTATCTATACTTGGAGAGGAAGGAGTGTATTAATGAGTGTGATGAGTTGGAGGATGACTTGACAAGTTCATTAATATTTTGTAGTGAGTTTGCATGTACATACATATAGACATATGGGTTTTTGACTCTTGCTTGGCCGAAACATTTGTGTTTCTCTTTGCCACTTGTATATGTGTATTAATGGTTCATTTGTGTTTCTCTTTGCCACTTGGAAGTTATGTATTGGCATGTACATAATTATGCAAATCAAACTTAACCATTTCGAGATTTTGATTTTTCTTACACTTGTAAGAATTGGGATTGGAATCAAACTATATCCTTTTTGGCAACTTATGCATATTTATGCATCTTAAACTTAACAAGTATGACTAGAATAATTGGTGGTTGGAAAATTGGGTTCGAATTGAGGAATTTGGGTTTAAACCATTTTTGGTACTTCATAAGTATGTTTATGATTTGTGTATATTCATTTGACCACTTATATTCATATAAGTTCACGTTGGTAATTTATGAAATTTAAATCTAAACTGTAAGTTTATAATAATTAAAATGAGGACTGTAACACCTCCTGAATCCACATAATACAATATTGTCTGCTTTGGGTAAAGTTATATGTGCAGCGCTGAAACTTCCCAGGGAGGTCACCTATCCTGGG
>MKEJ01010658.1:0-10948 GCA_001753735.1 Embelia ribes
TATTTTTGCAGTATGTATTTTTAAAATTTTTTATTTAATATTTTGGGTTTCAGGTTTTTTCAGGTTTTCAAAAAATAAATCCGAACTCAAACTTAAAATAAAAAATAAAAATCGAATTGCATCAGTTTGGTTTGGGTTTTAGGTAACCCAAACCGATGCACGCTCCTTAAAAAAAACATGCATTTATTTGGTTTTGTAAAGCTGTGCCCTTAATTTGTATTCAAATTGAAAGCATGTCAGCTTATACCTGGGTTAATGAACAAATTATTTCGCGATTTGTACTCGGTTGCATTTCTGCTACTATATCAGTATTTCTTATTACGTTTATGTTCTCATGCGTGGCATAAATTTTCAGAGGCAGTTCCGAAGAAAATTCTAGAGCTTATGAACGTCGCTGGACTCACTAGAGAGAATGTTGCAAGCCACCTACAGGTATTTTGCTTGTGTAAACGAGAAAACAAGACAAAACTAGGAGGGAAAACTGAGTGCATAGCAATTGGTCTGCCTCTACCTTTATTTATGGTGATAGAATACACGTGGAAAATCCGAAAGATTCCATAATTAATATATATAAATAAAGAGTATATTATTCCCTAAATATCTTTCCTAACATAAATTTACAATATTCGTAACAGCTTTCTACTTTAATGAGGGAAGTCAAGGGTGAGTTTATATATGGATTTGAAAAAGAACGTGGCTTGAAGCTTAACTTGAGGAAGCTAGTTTCTGAATTGGTCCTGAAAACGATGTCGAGGAAATTACCCAAGAGTGCTTTCTTTAGGAACCCGTAAAATTTTGTTTTTGTTTTCTTTTCATTTCCCTCTATTCTGTGTTACCAATCATAGAAATTTCATAAGAAATTAAGATTTTTTTTTTTAACCATGTATGAGTATTTTTGCTTATGACGTAGCTTTGCCAATTATCAATCTTCTTAAAATTCACTCATTTTTATTGCCATATGATATGTAGAAATATCGGCTGTACCTAAGAAGGCTAAGCGGAGTATCCCAACACCATGCCGGGCTTGGAAACTCTTTTGGTGGGCCTAGAGACCCGGGCTTCGGGTTGATGTCTTCGATCAACGGTATTGATCTTCAAGCCCTAGCTGCGTCTGGCCATCTCCCGGCACAGAGCCTAGCCTCCCTCCAGGCTGCAGCGCTGGCAAGATCACTCCCCAAATCGAATGTATCTATGCCCATATTAGACCAGAGGAATAACCTTTTCAGCTTCGAAAACCCTTCAAAATTAAGATTTGGAGACAGCGCTAGCACTAATAGCATCAACAATAACAATAATAGTAATAAGCAAGTTAATTTGCTCCATGGAATCCCAACGACAATGGAACCGAAACAACTTGCTAACTTTCGGGGTATGAATATGCAACCGAATCCTCGTGGGAGGGATGGTTCCTCTTTGATGGTACAAATGAATAATGGCAACAATGATAGCAATAATACTCATCTCTCGAGGCTCTCATCATCACCCATGGTGCAGCAACCTAGTTTTTCAGCAAATGGGGCCTTCACCAGAAACGAACTCGTAAGTAATGTGAGAACATCGGCTTATAATCCCGTTGCTCAGCCCTCTCCGATGGTAGATTTCTCGGGAAACCAAAACAATGCAGACAAGGGGTTACTTCAAAATGAGGTTACTTCCAAAGAATCGCAGGGATTTGATCCGAGTTATGATATATTTAGAGATCTGGCTCAGCATAAAACAACAGATAACTGGGATTTACAGAATGTGGGCTTGAGCTTCGACACGACGCCACATGCAAATATGCACGGCAACAACAACAGCCTGAATGTGCAGCCCACGGTTTTAGTCCACCAGGGGTTTTCGTCTGGTCAAAGTGGTTTACAAAACAGAAATGGGAATGGGAACGGATTTGGAAATGCTGTCCCAAACATGGGCCAGCAGCTTAATATGTTTACGGGTCAGAATTCGCTGAGAGTGAAATCGGAAGCGATTCCAGAAATTAGCTCCCAAAATACGCTCTTTTCGGATCAGTTTGGGCAGGAAGACCTTCTGAGTGCACTTCTTAAACAGGTAAGATTCTGCCTCTTGGGTATGAGTTAGTATGTGTACATATATAGCTTTATCTTTTTCTAAAACTGCAGGAAAGCGCCGTTGTTAGATAATTTTGTTGCCATTGTGTCCAAAATTTATTTTTCCATAATTTTGGTACCATACCTTTTAGTGAAATTTTTTCCATAATTTTGGTACCATACCTTTTAGTGAAAAAGCAGCTTCTCAAAAAAGCAGTAGAAAACAGTTGCAACAAAGTGTTCGCTATGTAAGTAATTGAACAGAAAATCATGGTCCGAAGATATAATAGGATTTTGGTATCTTGAAAAGGGTATCCGGTCCAAAATCGATGTTTTTCTTGCTATGCTATAATGTCATTGCTATGCATCTTTATCACTTTCCAGCTTATCTAAAGCTTTAAACTTTTTGTCAATGTAACAGCAAGACGGCATTGGACCAGTTCCAAATGATTTCGGCTTTGATGGGTTTCCTCCGTTGGATAATCTGCCTGTTTAGATCGTTCTCAAAGATGTTGCTCTCTTTGGTGGTTGCTATTTATGGTGTACAGATTTGCCCTCACAATTGAAGTGATATTCATTTCACTACCAATTGCATAACTCATCTTCCGGTTTGCGAGAAAGTTGTTTGGAGATGGGTAAAATGATCAATTTCGGATCAGTCTCTTTTTGAATGGAAGATACAAGTGCATGATGTATGGGATCGTACATGCAAAATTTTGACTTTTGTAGGGATTAATTTCGGAAGAACTAGTGGTTTATAATTCGTGTGGAGATTGTTTTTCGTAAGACGTGCAAATTTTTATGGTTTTTGTTGGCTGTGGAAATTCAGAACTTAGTTGGGGAGATTAGCTTGTTAGGAGCTATTTTGAACTATAATAATGCAAATTATTTTTCTTTTTATAAGACTAATGTACAGACTTCATTGGATTGCCCATGGCTCAATTCTAATTTATGTTTTTTATACAAGCTTTTTCTGATGATGTTTTCAGTTGGTTTTTTGCATTTTTTATGGTATCTGTTCTATTTTCGTTCATTTTCTCGCATACTATTTCGCAACATTATTTCTTCCAACTCTGTATTCATTCATTGATTTGTTGCAAATTTTAAGTAAATAAGTCAATTTATTTCTGTCTAAAAAAAATTATATATATCCAGTTTAAAACTTCCAGTTTAGTTATGCTAAAACAACAAATGAGTTCAGCTTAAAAGCTAACTGACTAAAATATTGTCTAATTTTTAAGTAAAAAAATTGATAAATTAGATCTTTATCTTATAAGCAACAACCAAATAAGTCCGCAGAAGAATGGTAATGCAACTCTCTTTCATTTTGTTGTTAATACTTTTATTTTATGTTGCCATATCTAGCCCAACCAAACCAAAGGACCTAACCTCCAAGGCTCAGCTTACCTCGTCTACACTTTCAAAAAGCAAACTGACGAGAAACTGAGACTACAACATATGGGGCTCAAGGCACTTCCAACCCCATTCTTAAGTCTAAATCATAAAATGCATTTGAACAAAACCAAACGAAACCAAACCCAGGACCTTCGAAAGTTCTGCTTATTGCTTATCTTACCTCGTTTGCACCTCTAAAATGCAAGTTGAGGAGGAGCCGAGACTAAACCATGGCTCAACAGGCCTTTCAACCCGATACTTGGGTATAAGCCATAAATCACAACCAAATCAAACCCAGTAGCTTCTCTTCAATCACGTCTTAAAATCGGTTTTGCTTTGAGCCAAACCGACAACTAAAAATTTTCCGCTAAAGATCTGCCAAACATTTTCATATACCTGTGTATCGGAAAGACACAAGCAGTGGCACTAGAATATAAAATACAGACCAATTATATCTATCAACAAAAAAATCGCAATTGCTCCCCGCAAATGCAAGTCGACCAAAAAAAATTGCACCCCATACAACTCAGCACACCAATGCTATCAGTCAACAGAAAAATAGGGTCTCATAAACCTTTTGACATACCTGGACATCAATATAAATTGTAAACTACACAATGGTACTATCAATCTACTAAAAAATAGTAACAATTTCTCTTTGCAAATCCGGGTCGACAAAAAACAAAAGAACAAGTAATGGGCACAAACCCCTGCACCCGATTTCTAATCGGTAACAAAATCTTCTGCACAAAATACTTTGAAGAAATAAAACCAAAAGAATAGATTAATTACTTCAGATAATTGTACAGTTTATACTAATATGACAAGGCAATGACAATGGAAACTTCTAAATTTCCACATAATCTACATACCGATACCGAAAGAAAAAAAAATGACAATCGTCACATCTCAATGCATACGAGCTGACAAAACAATGAATGAACGAGGATTCGCATCAAAAGTCATTACTATAGCTGCATTAACAAGAACAACAACGCAGCCGCTAGAATTACAGAGACACCCTTTCGGTGCGCACTATTAGCGGGAAGTTCACTAGGGAGCGCACATTCTTCTCCGTTAAAATACACTTTAGTAGGGAACCCGTCCCCATTGACAACATTAATTCCAGGCGTAGTTTTCTTCGTAAAAGATAATACTGACTGTTGTTTCCCAGGCACCCTCGGATCCTTACTCGGGTTCTCCCCATCAGATTCAGCCACAATGTAGTTCAACCCAGGAAGTCCCTGCAAAAAAACAGTATTATTTTTGCTGCCCGTGCCACTATTGAAAGCAGTTCCGTTAAAAGAATACGCCTTCTCGAACCCAGGCACTGCATTATCCAGCTCCATGGCGGCAAACCAATCGGCAAACGGGGTCTCGCCCCAGTTGAATATTGTCACCCTTGCGGTCCACCCGCGCGTGTAATCTGTGTACAGATGCCAATTTATGCTTACACCGCAGTTGTCACCACACGGTAAAGGGTTAGGTTTAGGAAGATGTTTCATGTCGGCCCAGGCTAAAGTTAGATCGGTACGGTTATCGAACGGAACCAGGAGAGCTTGGGATGGGAGGAGGAGGGCTGGTGTCGTGGCGCTACACGATTGGCTAGAAGCGCTAGAGCACCCACAAGCACAAGTTTTACATGGTACAATCGATTCATTGTAATAGGCCGAAAATGAAACACAACACTTAGGATTAGATCCTTTTACTTGGGTGATATTGCAGACCACTTGCCAGCTGGCGACAGCGGTTTTGTTTACAGATAACCCACTAGAATCCGGGTACTGGCTAGGGCTGACCCGGACTGGGGGCCCACATACGTAGTCAGGATTAAGGGTACCAACGATTTGCCAGTTTTGGGGCGCAGAAAGCTCCGAGCGGTTCAAATAGGGGGGCATTTTGAAAACGTTGATTTGGAAAGCAGAAATCGATTTGCTCTGGTCCATCTCTTTTGGCAAGATGGTTCCATTTCTGCAACAATAAGGAACCATTCCAAGGGTTGTGTCGTTGGTCTTATCGAGGGGGAGGTCGATCAAGGTTGGCCTTCTTTCGCAATTCAATACAGTGGAAAAGTCTAACTGTTGGTAGTATTGACCTTGTGGACCGAATAGACATTCAGAGGAATCGACTACATCTGGATAAGCACCTTTCATGGTGTATATAAACTCTTCATTCATCCAATCCCAGCTTAGTTTCCAATAGTCCAGTCGACCGAGGGGATTATTGTTCGAGATTGTGACCTGGGCCCAGTAATTTGAGTCATAAGTACGAGTGATATCATACATAATCAACAGATCGCCATCTTGGCGGGGCAAAAATCCATCATCTGCTGTCGTGTTGGCCTTAAAGGTTGGATCTTCTGTACAACATACTTGCATTGTACTGTTTCCTGTATAATTAAGAGATAAAAAATACAAAATTTAACAGGATCTTGGATGAAAATCACATAATAAGGTCAAAGAAAAAATCCATTGAAGATAAAAATCATTTGGGAGTTCACCTAGTTGGAATTGTATTTATGTGGTTGTTCCCATTTCATCTAGTATGATATACTCAAATTATAAGCGAGTACAATGATCCTATTATTAACACACAAGAGTTTGTACAGTTTGAGTACATGATTATTGGAAAGTGAAGCATTTTCCAAGTGCAATTAACCAGTCAAGATAATCCCATCGATGAAGAAATTATTTGAGTCTACTCATCAAATGGACTAAAGAAAAGGCCTCAAAAATATTGACATACCGTGGCTAGCACTCATTCATATAAAATGCCAACATATACATATGTGTGAGTGTGGGTGTGTGTGTGAATATCATAATAAAGAATTCAAGGTATGAAATCGTCAAATACAATGTACCAGATCCACACTCTTAACAAGAAGAAAAACAACCAAAAATAAAAAAATACAAAACTCAACTTCAGAAGAAAAAATCAAAGTGTCATTTTTTCTAGCATACGACGTGCCTAAAGAATATTTCTTTTGGTTCACACTTTTATACATCAAATAATTTAACAATAAAAGTCAAAAGAAATGAAATTGAAAGGAGAAAAAGAAGAGTTAGTTTTTAATAAGTGCTTGGTTCCAACAGAATTCTAGGAAAAAAAACTTATACTAAGCATCTAAAGGTAATTTTACATACAATCTCTAAAGTGAAATTGGATCATCTATCCATCTAATTCATATCAATCTCTACACAAATGTAACCATTGAATTTCTATATCATTTTTCCTAAAGAATAATTTTAATTCCCTTTTTGTTTTCTTTGAGAGGATCTGATCTAAACATTATTCTCTATTTTCTGCAAATCACGAGAGCTGAACATTTGGCAATCTAAGTTGTATCGATGGTGACTCATTTTCAGATGAATCATTTCTTCAGATTGAGAGCTATCTTCAACCATAGTATATTAAATAAGCATCTAAAAGAGAAAAACTTTGAAAACGGAAATAAGTATCAAACAAATTATCCTAAAATTATTAAAAATTTAAAAAACCCTAAGAGAATTGTCATCTTTCCCAAAATTCCAAAATCTGAAATCTATCTTCAGAGAAGCTTAACAAATTAGATGATTACAATCCCCCCTAAAGAATAAACCATTTTTCATCTTTCCCAAATTCCAAAATTGACATTCAACCTCACAAAACGCAAATTAAAGAAAAAAAACAAAGATATTACACATTGCATTGTAGATTTAAGGAAAACATAGTAAATCTGCATACAAAATGTCATCTTCTCCAAATCCAAAATCAGCAAACCCATCCATAAGGCACAAAATAGATACAAAGCTAAAAAATTATACATTTCATTGTGAGTCTAAGGCAAACAATAGAAAATCCCAATTAAAAAAATGTCATCTTCCACCAGATTCAATTAATTGTAAATCTGTCTTCAAAAGCACAAATCAAATTAAAAAATAAAATAAAATTTATACCTTGCATTGTAGGTATAAGCTCCTTTTTTTGGAATTCATTGTAGGTATAAGCTCCTATGTGAGCTTCTATACTAAATTTTGGTAAGCTACAATGATCAGCTTGAACTCGGTGACTAATGCTCATGGTCAGTTATATTTTCAAAATTTGACGATCTGGTATGGTCATTCATATCATATATAATCATTTGAAGTTTAATTTAATCCAGAAAACTTTCAGAGACGTTACATTACATTTCTCAATTATTCAGAATTTCTCCATTTAAAAATTGGAATCCTAGTTAAAATTTGGAAAAACATATTTTTGTATTTTATTATATCAGACATAATTATTGTAGTAATTTCAAGATATTGAGTGTGGACTATTTCTTAGGATTTTGATTTATGTGGCAGAAATGACTTTCTAGAAATTCATATTATTTCTCTGTAAAGTTTGAAAAAAAAAATAGTATTTAATCCTTCCTTCACTTTTTTTGTTTTTTTGTCGTACTTCATACCATTTCATACATTTTCCTCACCATTCGCTATGAAAAAATGATGAAGATGTTCTCTTCTTCCGTAAGTCAATATTTTTTTACTATGTTCCTCTTGTATTAGTAATTTATAATAATTTTACAAACTTTTTAAGTATTGAAGCTCATTGATTTACCAAATATTAACATAGATATTCAAATGGAATTAAAATTAATAATCTTGCATTAATTAACATAATAGAAATGCGAACTATCAATCAAAATGTTAAAAGTCATAACGCTTTAATAAATTGTAACTTTTTTCCAAGTATTAGTAAATAACATAATAGAAATGCGAACTATCAATTATTGTGAATTCAATTCTTTGTATAAATATTTATGTGAAATGTTTTGGGAAATAATTTAGCACCAAAAACAGTAACTTATTCTATTACTATTTTTTAAGTAAAAAGTATGTTTTGTTTTTCTTCTGAAGACTCTTGTTAGCAATATCATGTGTTGTACTAAATCATCAAATGTACATTTATATGCATTATTTACAGAAAAGGAAAATACTGGTCTTTAATTGGTAACGGTATAGATCTTCTTTGCATTTTTCAGATGTAATAATTACTCCAATTCGAAAAGGCTAAAAGATAAGGAAAAAAGCTGCCTTCATTATGTTAGTGCCAGAAAGTTAAATGAAAGGCCAAATTCAATTTTAAAAATTTACACTTAATGTAAAATAAATAAATTAATTAATTAATTTTACATTCTTTACCAGGACTAGTACGTACTCAATATTTGTTTGTGACCAGTGACGGAAGAAGGGTTGCCAAAAAGGCAGAAGAATTAAAATACATAAAATTAGGTATTATGTACAATCTTATGCTTCTTAAAACATTAAGTTAAATAAGAAAAAGTTTTATAGTATCAGTGATTTTCTATTAGTACGGTAATTTTAGTGAAAATTAAGAAAAATATTTGTGGAAAATAGATTAGGATAAGTCTACTTTCTTATCTATGCATTCAATTCTAGCACAATGCTTTGAAATAACACATTTTTGCAAATATCATTTTCAAAGAATTTGTTACATGCATTTTAATATATCACTATTGAATTTTATAAATATTGTAGAATACAATTTAATTTATTTATTCATTGTAGGGAATATGAACTTAAAGCCCAAACAATCAAGTTAATAGCAGTGAAGCAAGGGAATTTGTTTGGGCCCTTTGATCCCAACTTTTTACACTTGACTTTTTTGGGGATATGTTAAAGGAGAATTATGAAATGATGGTTTTGGAGAGGGGCTCTCCTTGCGGTTCCTCGGAAATTTTGTAGCCATTATGTATAATATTTAGATTATTTTAATTTAATTTTTACTATGCAGACTCGAAAAAAAGATATACAAACTCCTTACATAGGTCAATTCTTACTTAGAAATTCTAATTCGGTCTTGTTAGTGATCTTCTACAAGAACATTAATTATTAACTAATAGTAATAAAGGCATAAGAAAGTATTTATTTCATGACGTGAGTGAGTAACAAATTTTTAGCTTTTCTAGAACCAATAAGACAAAGTTCTAATGGAGTTGTGAAAAAAAATTAGTTTCAGTCTTGTCTCTCCACGCCATGCAGACGAATTATCCGAAAAATATTACTTTTCCGTCAAATTTTGACATAGTTTTTTATTTTTGGTAATTTCAAATTGTAGTCCAATTCCTTTTTTAAAGTGAAAATTTAAAATGATTAATTTAGTAATATTTCCAAATTTAATGTGCATATTTATCAACAACTATAATCTTAAAATTTTCAATGAAGTGCTTAAATTGTTCACTAATTTTGTTATCTTGATCAAATTAAGTAAACTTTCTTATATTGAATAAAACACTACAAGAATGGAGGTCAATAGGAAGGGAAGATATGTTCCATTTTTTTTGCAATTAACTATTTAGAATGGACAAAATTCGTTTAAATTTCACGCGTTGCAAATTGAAACGGACAAGTTCGTTACCAATTTGGAATGGATATTCATTTCAAATTCCATTCCATAGTAATTATAATATTATTAAATATTTGGAATGGATCCAAATTGGAATGGATTGTAATCTGTTCTAAATTGAAACGGATAAAATTCGTTGCAATTTGCAACGAACATTCGGTTCCACAATCAGTTTCAAATGAAAAAAATAGTTAAAACAATAAAAAGATTGCTTAAAAAGCAACCTTTTATTTTTTTTAATTATTAATAATTACAATATTTATTAAAATTAAAATTCAAAAGCACTCAAGCAAAAAATGAAATGTTCATAATAATTTAAAATTTCAATCAATAATAAAAAAAATATAAATCTATACATTATCGTCACAGTTGGGTTGAGAGTCTTGAGCAGGATCACAGTTGGGGCGAGAAGCGGGTCATAGGGGTTGCAAATTTGACCCAAAAAGGTTGGGCTGAAGAGTGCATCTACTAAGCCAAATTTGTGAGTAGGCGGGGGTGGTAGCAGTGGCGCTACTTCTGAGGCTGCAGAACATAGTAGTACTTGCCTCCATATATCATGACTATTATCATTTGCTGCATTTGGGTCATCTCTTAATTCTGCCTCCGGACAGTATCAAGTAGCTCTCGATGTTTCCTTGTGTCCTATTCATCTCGCATCTGAATAGCTTCGAAATTGGTAGACATTTGGCGGATCGTGTCCCTCATTTCTTCTTTATCCCGAGTGGAGGGGGATGAGGGCCTTGTAGACCGTACCGATGAGCTAAAAGTAGCATGCCTTCCGAACCACAAGGCTGCTTTGTAACCAATGCCAAAAAACCTCCCGATCTTGGGACCGCCAACAACCTCGTAAAAAGCAAATTTCAGGACGACGATCCTTACTGTTGCGACCCCGGCTCCGGCTGTAAGTCCCTCGCCTCTATCTCCAACTAGGTATCCTACACCAATAAATTAATGTTAAAAATTTTAAATATGATAAATGCAAATCATAATTTAATTAAAAAATTAAGACTACATAAAAAAAAAATTAATATTACTTACGTGCACTAACTTTACTTTCTGATTCGGATATGTATTTCCATCGTGACCTTTGGTATGGATATGCTTGAAAACAGCAA
>MKEJ01010663.1:0-11015 GCA_001753735.1 Embelia ribes
ATTGGAACATTCAGAAATCTCAATCGAATCAAAACACAGCAATTCAGGCTCAAACCAACACTTTATTGATCAAAACATGATTACAGCACTCAGATGATTAAATTACATCATTATACTACTGCATTAAGTATAAAATTGTTGTACAGTACTTCTACAATATGCTACAGTGTTGGCGAAAAATTTTGGGGCCTTATAACTATTATACAGGAATCACAACTAACATCGTCATAAATCTTACATCTCCACGAATGCATGTACTATGATATCTCCACAAATACATATACTACAACATAACACGGTACCACTATGCCTTGAGCATCAATGAAAATAACTCCATTGTATGCACAAACATAATTCACATACACATACGCCTCGACTATACCCACCTCTCCGATAACTATGCCGTAAGGATAAATACGCTTCGTATGTTAGTAATTTCCACTACACTTTAAATATTCATCATGTACTCATACATCGTAAATCTCCACAAAAAGCAACTTAACATAAGAGAAAATAATATCACAACTCTGAAACCCAAACATGACTTTCACAAAATCACTAATCGAAACACTTTACATAAATATATCCCTCATAATTTTCCAACAAAACATCATTAATCCTTCCTTGTCTAACTTAAAAGTACAGTGCTAGCTCATACAACTATCATGTCAAACACAACACAACACAACACAACACAATACAACACATCACATCACATAAAACCAATTGTGCATCAAACTAGCTATATGTTCAATAGGAATCCCACACTTATCATAATCTCCTCATCTTTCACCTCGACTACTGCAATCCAAATACACTTACTCATACAACTCATAAAATAGAATAACATAGAGGGTACCGTAAACACATATATACTACTACAATCAACTAAACTGGAAATAATGTTTTGCTTCTGACTTATCTTACATCTCTCGCTAGAATACTTCACCAATGAATATATACATCAAATTTCTAATCAAACATATATACACCCTCTTCAATCAAAACATCACATTGCACCACAAGAATGTCAATAAAAAACACTTCCATAAATATAAATACTATATGTGTGTTTGTGTGTGCGCGCGCGCGCCATAAAAGGCATAACACGGGATACCCTACAACTCCAATGTAAAAAGGTGCACCAACTGTGTGAAAAAGTGTAACAACTCCACGATGTCGACTACACTAAACATTTACAGTACCAATACAAAAACAACTCCACCTGCTTGAAATAAACAAACAACTTCTCATACTTCATGTAATTACTACATCAAATAAAATATCACCTCATTGACAAATCTACAATAATTCATGCGTTGCCACCTAAATACTAATACATCACACCACCAAGACACTATCCTATCACATCATCATAGACTTCATAACACAAACACAACAACAAAAAAGGAAATGAGTTTACGTCACAAATGCCTTTCATTCAACACTTCCACATAACTACAGCACGCAACCCATACAACACCTTTATACATCCCACTACCATACACTATACATGTAATACTACTACATATAAACAAACATACACCAAATCTAGGCTCTTGACCCTACCATATATTCTACCCGACCCACAAGACAAAGAAGTTTACGTATCCCGATTAAGCACTTATACAAACCTGTCACGCCTTGACTCCCGAAGACCCAGGGATCATGAGTGTTTTTCTTTTTTAAAGAAAAGGAAAATATATATATATATTTTGAAAAAAAAGAAAAGAAATGGAAAATACCATATTTTATTACCACTTTCAATGCATTCAACTATAGCATTCATTTATCTGAGTGCTCACAAAGTAAATATATATATTGCCTGTCAATGTATATAAACCAACACTAATAATAAACATAAACTCCATTTTTACGTTCAACAGAAAAACAAAAAGCTCATCAATAAACATAAAAATGAAAAGCTCGTCAATATGTATAACATATTACGTTCTATTATAGCCCCAATGCATAATGCCACTTAAGGCTAGAACAAGTGGTAATATGCAAAACAAAGAACAATTGTTACTATAACAACGCTAAGGCCTTGAATAAGATACGTCAACATGGAATGCGGCTAACAAAATACATAAAAGAAATCTTCACATACATATCTATAATGTAGCACTTCCGAACACCTCTCAAGTACGGTTTACACTTGCCTCAACACCTGCAATATATTATATAAGAAAAGATATGCAAAAAGAACATACGACTAGAATACAAAATAACACAATAAACTAGATGCTACATGATGCATCAATCGTGTAAAACTAATTTGGCAGCAACAAAATGCAATGCAATGTTGATACAATACAATGTACACACATGACTCCATACCCACATAACACCAACACACACCACAATGACACTAAAGAAAGATGGGAGAAGTATCTCTTACTTTTAAAAGAAAAGGGATACTTCGTAAACCCTTGCATTGACCTGCCACTAGCGGTAACGCAATTTGTTATTCCCTGCGTAGATTTTCTGACTTTCACGGTAAGGCGTTGAGCCTTCTCTTTAAAAATAATTCATTGCAAATTAAAACGATCGACACTTGCCCCAAAAAGAAACATAAAAGGACTCAACCCTTTATGAATGCAAAGCGACATTTTAATTCCTTGAAATCACTTTCAAAAATCCACATTTTTAATCACATCACGTACACATTTCCCAAATTTCCCTCGCCAATACATCACATTTCCACATAAAAGCATCTCTTTTAAAACCCCACATTATTCAATTTCATCAACATTTTATTTTTCAAAACAAGAGGTTTTCCCATATAAAGTCTCACTTTATACATCTTCACATTTTAATCATTTTAATGCCTCATTTATATCGAAACAACACTTTCACATTTTTACAAGAATGCTCCACATAATGTCATGAAGTGTTTCACATATATCATAAAATGCTCCATATATTACTTATAATTGATAAGCTAGTCATATAAATAATAACATAAGAAGCAACATAATAAATATAAACCAAACATAAAATCAAATACATTATACCTATCAAGGTGTCACACATAATCACGTTTATGTTATTATTCTATAGTATACTCATACCTTACAAGCCTTTGAAAACCTCAAACAATAGTTCAATGTTTAACCTGACAAACCGACTTTGAACCTCTCTAAAAGTTTCTAACTATCAACTTCGATTCGAACCAAACCTATACATGAAAGAAAGAGGTTTGATTGCTTAATGATTGATCCCCCAAAAGCAATGAACTATCAGAAGTAAACAAAATAAAAAAAAAATGTTTGAAAGTTGGACCGATGCCAGACTTTCTTGGACCAGTCGATAAAATAGTCCAAAAGACAGAACAATCTTAGACCTGTCCACACCCTCCTCAGACTAGTCCGAGCTATTTTGGGAAATTTCCTGACAAAAATAGAGCAATCACACACTAGTGTACATACTCCCGGACCGGTCCAGACTTCCCCAATATAATTTTTTTTATCAAAAACAACACAATTTACAATCATAAAAATAAAAAAAATTATAATTCAAAGTTACATAAAGTTACAAAAATTCTGGTACCTCGAAAAATGACAAACAAAGTCCGAGATTCTAAAAAGAACAAAATCCAATTCTTCCTCTACTTTACCCTACGATTTGATCCAACAAAAGAGTTCAAATCGTCACGAACCTATAAACAAAAATGATTACCACAACGTAAAGAATAAGATGGACAACTTTATTTTGGTGTACCATAACAGAACGGAAATTGAGACAACAAGAGCGAGTGAGACAAGAGTCGATACTTACCTCAAAAGGAAACTATCGCAACAAGGAAGCCAAATATGTATCTATATTCAATAAATGATTATCCGAGTTTGATGATATCAAAGCTTGAAAGTTTAAAGCTTAAACTCACACCATACACTCATACTCCTCTTTCTCTCTCTCCAATCAACAAAAGGGAAAATGAGAAAGGAAAAATTAGGCTTATGACTTTTATGTCATACACAATACCCCACTTACATACGTACAACATATATACTTAGTATTACACAACATAGTAATTTTTACCAACTTCAATAATAAATAACAATATAAAATAAAAAATATAATTAAATTATATTTAATAATTGATGTAGTCGTGATACCTGTTTAATATTTTGATCATATCTCATAAACTGTAACTCTGATTGATGTCAAATTTATGGCATTGGAAAGATATTGCATTGAGCTACAACTTTGGTGCTTTAACAACAATTTAATTCGAGCATAAATGGGTCAAAATGGGACTTGAATAGCTGAAAACTGAACTGATTTCCAAATTAGATTTCCAGATTAGGGCAGTTTTGTCAACTTGGTTTAAATTAATTAAGTCATTCTTTTCTCATTTTGTGAGTTATACCATGAGATAGAGAGAGTGAGAAAGAAATACACCCCTTCATTCATCCCTCAAATTACCACCAAAATATAAACAAATTATAGAATCGGAATCTTCACCTCCTAAGGATCAATTTGAGGTATTGATCTTCTCCAATCTCTTTTATTCATGAAACCCTAAAATTTTAGAGTTTTTTATAAATGGGTTTTGAGTTCCTATTCTTCTTCCCTATCATCTTGGGAATATTTTTATATAAGGGTTTCTTTTATATCATTTCGTTTGACAGATCAAATCGGGTGAACTCTTCAAGGCAAATTTGAGGCTCTTGGGCTAATGCTATTCGGGAGGCTTCTACTACGTTGAGATATTGGCGGATCACTTGTGTTTAATTGTTTTAGAGTTTTTGTGTGTGCGTGATGTGTGTGATACGTCTTATTGGATTGGATGATCTTAAATGGTTGTTGGTTTATTGTTTGAGGCTAATAAATGTGTGTTGGATTAATTGCAAATTATTTGGTGGTCACTAATATATTTGGATAAATATTGGTCGCACATTCGGTAGCTCAAACTTCCTGATCCATCATTGTTTTTAAAGCCCAATCATTCTAAAATTCTACAAATAGTTGGTTTATTTCGTTTTAGTTTTTCAAAAACTGATTTACCTTTCATTTTTTTTTTAAAGAAAAAGAAATTAGAGTATATAACCATATAAATATTTGCATAATTTTATGCATCAATATTATTCTTCTACTTAAGCATGGTTATGATGATGAACAATTGCGACCAATGACAACCAAAGCGGCCAACTGCCCCAGCCGTACAGAAATAGCGAAAGGGAACAACAGAGAGAAAAGAAAAGGGAAGATATCGAGAGCAAATGCCGACATATCGAAACCAGGCAGCAGCTGGAATTATCAAATGATTTGCTTATGCGTTTTATCAAGTGAATTGTTTGACATAATGAGAATGTTTTTATCCTGCAATAACAATGAGATGCGTGTAACAGAACCAAGGGATTATGGTTATAGCTTCTAACTGTGAAATGTATGAAATGAAACAACCCATCATCGGTAGTTCAGTCATGGAAATATACAAGAAACTCAAAAGAGTGCCTTCAGCCGTCCATCCAAAATACATATTCCAATGCTATTTTAAGATACATATTCCAAACCTAGTGCCCAGTATCCATCGCTTACAGCTAGGACTGTCTCCTTCCACAGGAAAGAATTTTATAGTCCTACCCAAGTACGCTTATGGGCTTTCGGCTGGAAACTTCCTACAAAATAACAGATGACAAAGATTTGTGCCTGAAATCCACATAAGCTCTAGCTAGTTTCTTCCTTCTACAATTTCAACAAGCCGCCCACGAACCCATTTCTTAGTACTAGTTTTTGAATAAGGAGTATTGGGATTCCTCTCTTCTTCTTCTTCTTCTTCTTCTCCTTCACCGGAAGAATGAACTTGTATTCCATTGTGCAGCAACTCATTTCTGTTTCTTTTCCCATTTAACCACACAAGCTGATCAATCAGTTGCTGTCCTGTGAAGGTAGTAACATATTCCTCCTCTTCAATTTCAACTTCTGAGGGAGATAATAAGCCTAACTCAATGTTACCGTTGCTGATATTCTTCTTCTCCTCCTCCTCCTCCTCCTCAAATTCCTCAAGGTGTCAATTATCACTGAACTTGCTCGCTGAATCAAGTACTGCTGCTGTTGCTGCTGAGGTCTTATCTTTCTTGTTACTGTTAATCAAACTCATCAAGTTGGACTTTCCGAAACCGTTAACACCTCCTATGTGATCTGTTTGGGATGCACCATTAGCATTTACTTCCACATCCATTAAAGGGTTTATGTCATTGTCGTTAAACTTGTCAAGGTGTCCCTTCTCTATCGAATTTAATGATTGGATTGCTTGAGCAATGAGCTCCCTTGATTCAAGCAAGGAAGCCCGAGCAAGGGGGCTTCTCATTGCACTTGCCTCCAAAGCTTTTGCAGCACTCTCTGCCTCCCAAATCAACAACCTGCTCCATCATCATCACCAGCTTTTTACAAACATTCTTAAACAATAAGAAGAACCTCCTAATATCATTAGTGTTACACATACATAATGATGAAATAACACAAGACATCGTAGTGCAATTCTTTAATTCTTAATCACTTTTGTTGGCTCATTGGAAAGGAGAAGCCCATAAAAGCACTGCAGAACAACAGAATTTTCATATCGTTATGCATATAGAAAATTATGTCTCGCAACATCTTTGCTTATGCTCCAGAAAACCTTTTTTTACAAGTTCAAGAAAACGAGAAAAATGAGTTTCGAGATATTGGTATTGGCAAATTGCCCATAAAGCAAACTAGTTTACAGTGAATGTTGTTTTCTGGTTCCACAATTGATAACTTTGTGAGATGAAAGCAGTATGCGGTCAATGTTATTCCCCAAAAGTTATTCTGAAATCAACTAAAATGAAAACGAGGTTGCAACATTACTTACCTTGCTTGTTTAAAGGCTTGTGCCTTCTTGAGTTCTGCAGCAGCTCTCTGAGTTCTTATATTCTTTATCATCTCTAGTTTGGAGCTCACCAACGGGTCCTTGTATGTGGGCATATTACTTCTCCTTTTGGTAGGAACCTTTTCGCTTGTATTCACTTCCTCTTTCGTATCCTTAGCTTTCTTCTTTGTTGTGGTTCGTACGTTTGTTTTTCGTTCACCAGTTGTCCTTCTTCTTGGCTTCCTGCCAACTCCTACTGGTGTACCATAATATTTGGAAAGTGCAGAGCAAACTCTGCCACGGTATCCCTAGCAAAGAAATTTCTACAGGTTATCTCCAATTACATTCTATCACTACCACACTAAGGGCAGTTTTGTAAATATAATCAACACAATGCATAAAGGCACATAAAATTCAATTAACGATTATTTGATTTCAATGTATGGCTTACAGCATCAGCCCATTTAGCAGAAATGGCCTCCGAAATCTTTCGTCTTTGCTCAGGAGATTTGGGAGCTCTCTTGTTGCCCTTGGGCCTGGGTGTGTTTTTCCTTTTTTCAACACTTTCTAGCCACTCCTGCTCGAGCTCTTTATTTAACATCGCATAGGAGTCCCACTGAAGCTCTCTTTCACTAGTAGAGCCCCTTCTTGAAGCTTCTGCTATCAAATTCTTCCACTCAAAGTAGCAAGTTTCCTGCAGCTTCAACATTTCACGGCGCCGTTCCCATCCCGCTCTCACTCCAACCCCTATTTTCACCCTGGTTTCCTTACTGAAAAATCATTCAAATGCAAACAAAAGAAAAGTTTTAAAAAGTGTACATGGATAAGTTGCTGCTACAAAATCCCAATTATTGTAATTACGACAAAAACATTTAAAGTCATGATAAAAGTTCACATCTGCATAGTATAGAAGGGACTTTTTTATTTTTTTACCTTTGAGCATGCCCCAGCTTAGCCAACTTCATCTTCACCTGCATGCCAAGATCATGCCAGCAGAATTAACAATTTGAATACAATTCAAAAGAGTTTGTTTTACAGAATACAAACACATCGGGACTTCTGTTAAATCTAACCATCCGGAACAAAATATTAAGCCCTTACGTAAGCCGAAGTTTCTTGTGACAAATTGAATCTTAGATAGAACATCTTGATCACATGATTGTAAATGCTGAATCAGAATTTTGTTTATTAGACAGTGATCTAGAAAATGAACAAGACCCAGGTACACACTATCAGCATTATCACCTCAGAATGATGATTGTCTGCATTAAGGACTCCACCACAAACACTTCTGATTCTTAATTCATAAGTTCTAGATATGACCCGTGAGTGCATAGCATACAACTTGAAGTGGACAGCTAACATTACCTATGGGTTCAAGTTTATACCCGACTATTGAAGACATCTAAAGGTTTTCGTGAAGCTTTGTTAGAGAATATTTATACCTTTGGACTCTGCATTGCAATCCTGGTTCTTTCTCGTATCCGCCTTAGTGTTTCTGCACATAACCAGAGATATACGCAATTGCAAAAGAAACAAAAAATCACGACTTTAAGACACAATTATAAGCATATGCTGAGATTGTAAAACTAAGTTGGACAAACGGATTCTAATACCAGGGCTGTGCTTCCTCCCTTTGTTCCAAGGCGTATTCCCTTTATTAGCTTTGGATATTCTCAAGCGTCTCAACTTCTCTTTCTCATCCAATTCTTCCGACTCTTCTTTGCCACCCGAGTATTCCCGCTCACCAAAACCCCTCACCGTCGCACTTCCCGAATCGACACCCAATTCCAGATTACTATTGCGTTCGCCATTCATTTGAGCAGCCGAACACTTTGGTTCGAGAGTAACAACTGCTTGAATCACGACTACCCTCTGCTTATTCAACTCAATGCCACCAAATTTACTATTTTTATCCATTTTTGGAATTTGTAAAGAATTACATCTTCTAAATGCCCATCTCTTGTCATAATTTCCAAGTACAAATTTATTATTAATATTATTAAGTAGAGTTTGAGCCCTGGCTGTATATATGTGATTTGAGGATGGAAACTGCTGAACACTAATAGTGTCTGCACAGCAAAATTAGTCGTAAATAATAACCAAACAAAAAAATTCAATACAAGTAAACAGCGAAACAAGGGTTTATATATACCTAACAAATGCATGGAGAAGAGGTCATCAGCGTTGAGCACGCTTCTTTACCAGTTGAATCGAGCGGGAGAGAGAGAGAGAGAGAGAGAGAGATTAGCCACAAGCTTGTGTTTAGTGTATTTGCAGATGACGCTGTGTGAATTTACCATTTTAACCACAATTTTGTTCTCTCTTTCTTTGTGATATTACACAAATACCCTACGGTTATGGAAACTATACAATTTGCTCCCCCTTTGTTAAACAATATACAATATTATATGCACCCAAAGGTTTTATGCAATTTAAGAAGCTACACACTATTAGGGATGTTAATTGGGTTGATCAAAATCAATCAAATCGGCAATTAAATAATCCAAAATCAACCCAAATTTAAATGCCACTCAATCCAAATCAAACCCAACTCATAATATTTATAACGCACGGCCCATAAGAACCAAAACTTGATCCAATTCAAAAAATATAAAAATTTTATATTATTATAATTAAAATTTATATTTTGAAAAAAAAAAATATAAAAAAAATAAATATAATTTTTCTCCAAAATAATTTTTTCTTTTTGCAAAAAAAAAATAAATAAAGTTTTTTTAAAAACCGTAGTTACCAGTGTTTACAAATTTGAAGTTTTTCATAATATACATTAATCCATATTGATTTAAACCACTTGTTCGGCAGCATATTAAACTGGAAAAAAAAAAAGATTTCTGAGTTTGGGAATTAAAAAAAAACAACTCATTCAACTGCAAAATTCATGTTTTTTCTTAATATCTTCAGATTTTTCAAACAAGTGGGGTTTAAGAAATCTTTTATAACTTTAAATTTTTGCTTGATATTTAATTTTGACATGATGTAAATCACCATTTTGTTGAAATTCAGTAAAGTAAGGCATATATGGGGAATTAGTTGGGACGTTAACAAAAGTTGCGAAACCAAAATTTAAGAGGTTGTGTTAGATTGGAATTTCAAAAAAATTTTAATAGATTTTTTTATGATAAAAAAGTTTTGTGGTATTCAATCAAGACTTTTATATAATATAAATAAGTCTTATGGTATTCAATCAGGATTAATAAGATTTTTTTTTTGTGTGTGTCCAAATCCAGTGGTATTCAATTAAGACTTTTTATAAGTTATTAAAAGTCTTCTAGTATTCAAAAATTTACTAATTTCGATGGATTATTTTATATAATGGATTTTGTGGGACTTTTTAGTGAAAAGTATAAATACAAAATACATCCCAAAGTCCCATGCATCCATAGCAGACTTTTTGCTTTGTCATACCAATCAACCGTACTCTTTTCTTTTAGCCTTTCTCTCTATCTCTCTCTGGCAATCCAAAACTCTGCGGCGCCTCAGGTGTCTTCTATCCATCTTTATCCATGTTTTTAATTTTTGATATGTGTGTATTTATATATATATGTATGTATATATATCTATGTTGATTTTGATCACAAAATAGCACAAGAACATGCTGCAATTCAAACAATTAATAAAATCCTGCTCACAAAAGAATCAATATTTAGAATATTATATATAAAACCCAATTTGATACAAAAACACACAAAAATCTCTACTGATTACCTGATCAATTTGGCAACATACTACAATTGAAATAATTAAGAAGCATCTGCTCATAGAAAGAATATTTTCTAGGTTAATTAATAGAAATGCAGTTTGATATAAAGACTCACATTACAAAACAAAAATTCTACTTCAAGAAGGAAACTTTTTCTCTATACTAGATATTTGATACAAAAGCAAACCAAAATAAAAAAAAATAAAAATAATTCAACAACCAGTAATCAGTCAATCAATTAGATATTTTTTAATACCCAACAATAGTCTAATCTTTTTAATTTGAAGTATGATTTTGTTAATGCTTTGATTAATGAAATCATATTCTGATATCAGAGAAGATAATGCTTACGATTCACTCCTAATTATATTCACTCCTAATTATGATTAGTATCTTTTTGTGTTCATGTTTTGTGTGTGAGGGCATGTTTATATATAAAAAGGGTTTTTTTTT
>MKEJ01010667.1:0-14174 GCA_001753735.1 Embelia ribes
GGTTAGTGACAACACAGAGTCATCAGAAAAGTTACCTAATAAGATAAAACGTCTATTGTCCTTTGAAGAAGGAAATCACATGTTTCTTAAGGTCTCACATTTGAAAGTGGTGATGAGATTCGGAAAGAGGGGTAAATTGTCGCTGAGGTTTGTTGGTCACTTTCAGATTATCGGAAAGGTTGGAAAGTCGGCCTATCATTTGGCTTCACCACCACAATTAAAGAATGTTCATCCAGTTTTTTTTAATGTATCGATGTTACGAAAATATGAGCTGGATTGGTCTTATGTGATTGATCATTCTGATTTGATGGTAGAGGAAGATGTGGCATTCGAGGTACAACCAGTTAGTGTTATTGATAGCCAAGAAAAACTGTTACCTGGGAAAGTGATTCCATTGGTTCATGTGCTTTGAAAGCATCACGGGGTTGAGGAGCATACTTGGGAACGAGAAGAAGACATGTGTAACAAGTTCTTGGCATTGTTTTCAGGTATGACTTAAACTTCGGGAACAAAGTTTTTTTTTGGGGGAAGAATTGTAAGACTCAATAAGTTAGTATGAGTGGTTCAATAACTAATAATTCATTAGTTGCATAACAATATTCAAGTTTATTCATACGTAAGAAATAAAGGGAGAGAAATGGAGAAGAGGAGAAGACACCATCTCACAAGAATCATCCGATCCGAGAGGAGGAGTACCCCGAAAAGCAAACTAATTGCGAATTCGGTTTCCTAGTCTCATCCTTGTCATTTTAATGTAAGTATTACTTCCATTTCTTTGAATTGTTCATGTTCATCATTCATAAATTCATCAAAACTATGTTAGATGATGAATCATTGATTTGAATCTTGTTATTTATGAGAATTCTCGCTCATTTTTCAGTTTAGAACTCGGGTTCGGGAGCAAGTTCACCATCTTTTTCGAGCTTCCCGAGTAATCATTTGGTCGTCGGATTAGATACATTCCAAAATTTGAATTATATGCTATTGAATTAATGAAGAAAATATTAATTTTGAAGTTGTTAAAACCGATTAAAAGCTTATATGAAATCAAAGTTGAATTTTTGTCTTCTTTGAAAATCTAGTGCGATTCGATTACTTCGGCCACTAATTTGACCCATCTGCAGTTCATATTAAATTATGCTAAAAACATGAAAGTTGTAGATAATTAAAATACTTTTTTAACTGTAAAGTTTGGGCTTAAAAAGAGTTACAGTTTGAGAAATATTACCAAATTACCGAGTTACTAATTTGAGCTCTTTGCGGTTCAAATTAAATATTTCTCAAACCATGAAAGTTGTAGATAAATGAAATATCTTTCTAACTATAAATTTTGGGCTCAAATTGAATTACGGTTTATGATATATGATCAAAATACCGAACTGTCAACCTTTGGACATATTTGAAAACTTGTTTCAAAATTATGTAAAATTAATTAGAAATCATGTAATAAATATAAATTTGAGTCTAAATAGACATGATAATGTTATGGAATTATTGAACACAAATATATTGTTGAAAGTTAACTTAATAATAAAATTGGATTAGGTTATAAATTGATTGGAATTTGAACTCCTTATGGATTTAGACTGATACAGTAAATTTTTGAATGCCCAACGACCATAGTCTAATCAGTAGTCATTTTATTCTTGAACGCCCAAAGACTAAAATCTAGCCGTAAGAGTAACAAAGACATTCCATGGTCACTTTACGCATAAAGTTAGGGAGAGCCCGCTAGATTCCTTTTGGTAGTCATTTATATACATGTTTAGTTGATATTGATCTTATTAGCATGATTTATATTCCTGTTTCGATACATTGTTTATTGTATAATTGTTAGTTTTGTAGATTGGACAAACATTTCTGATTGTACTTACTTGGTTATTTCTCCACTATATTTTGCATGAAAATGCCAAGCAAAATCGAGAGCTAGAAACCAAAGATCTTGAGTTAGGACAGGTTGGAGTTCATTTGAGAATGGTCATAACACACTTATCTTTAAATTGTGTTTGTATTTTCATTCCCAGACATTTACATTTGTATTCGTACTCATGTGTTGTACGACCATAAATATATAATAAGGCATTTTGAGTTGTAATTATGTATTCCAGACTGTTATGTGGAACTTGTTGTATGACATTACTGTTGTTTAGAATATCGGGGCATTACATCATGCATGCAATACTTTGTATTAGACCTTACAACTACTTTGTTATAGGCATGTTTAGTAGATTTCAATCTAATTTGGGATGGTAAGATTACTGCAGTAAAATATATAATCTAGTATCTGAAAAAAAACTAGGGATATGGTGCAGATAATTTTTTACCCATTAGGATATGTAAACTCGGGTTTCTAGCCAGATAAGTGTTTAAGTAAATCAATCTAAATTAATAATTTTATCTTAGGAGGTGGAGTTATTAGTGAAACAAGTATCAAATAATTATATATTATCATATGGAATAGGCTCTCAAGTAGCTACCGAGCCTATTTGGCTGAGGAAGTTTCTTTTCAAGATAATGTACCAGTGACAAAATTGCATCAATGTACAACCTGGTTAATTCTTTGATTGAGTTTACTGATTAACTATTTTTTTGGTAAGTATGTAGAGGATATGGAGGTAAGATGTAGGTCACCATTACTATTAGTCGAAGTGCGACATTATTAGGATTATACTAATAATAAATTTAATATTTTAATAGTTAAAGTTATTTTATATTAATGAGAATTTTATGAGCAATTTTTACTTAGTATTATTTATTCATGAATAAGTATGTGTCTCATATAGTATATAGTATATGATCTAGTATATAGAGTACGACCTACACACACAAAATTAGATCATCGGTTCTTATGAAATATAAATTTATATTTATAATTTTAGATTGAAATGGACACATCATCAATACAATTGTAATACATAATTTTAGTTCGTATGTCTTGATTACAGGAAACTGTATAGTTTTAGCTCCTTGTACTATTACACTTTTATGTGTATTAAACAGGACAGCGTCGAGATTGTCGTTTTTATACTAACTAGATAAAAATAATTAGTATCTCATGGCTATGGATATATTTATACTCTTACTCCTAAAATTATTATTTAGACACGTACGGATTTTATTTGTCGTTTTGATTAAAAAAATAGAGATTTTTTATGAATCAATAAACTCAGTAAGTTGGATCATTACATTATTTTCATAGTGTACATTAGTAATTGAAGGAATCTACATCTTGATATAGAGATTGATAATACCCTTTAAGGAAGCATATAAGTTTTGATTGTTTCAAATCCTGTGGGTCAATTTTATATTCTGATATATCAAATAAGTTTAGCAGAAGGTTTTAAAGAATTTAATATGCTTATTAAATAAAAGTGGCAGTAGTTTAATTTAATAAGAGGATATCTTTAATATAAACGTTGAGAGATTAAAAAATATTACAGCATGAAGCCCCGAATAATTAATTGGGATATATGAAGAGAATTGAGTCATAATTATTTAGTGATATTGAATATAATTTATACAGTTAAAGTTTATCTTAGTTGAGAAAATCACTCTTTATATGTATAGGATAACTTTTCCTACATTATGCTATCAGGAACTTGGTGCAGTCTAAATAAACACGCTTCATTGGCAAAAGAAAAAAGAAAGGGTAAGACAATTCTCTACTCTATTTGTCAGAGGTTGAAAAACCTTATAAGTGATAGATGTTGAAAGTTCAGCCTCTCCCTTGTAGTGAGATGTTTTAATGAGAATGAAATAGAAAACTTGAAACTGATTTGAGATTTATGCATACAAACATCAAAGGTGCGAGTGACATTCACTAGAGTAGAACATTATCAAAATTTTTATAATATAATCTAATTCTTGGCTAAATTTTATGCTGCATGCCCTACAGCCGCATGTATTTACATGTTCAAAAGTCCCCTCCAGGCTCAAAACCTTTCAAATTTATTTTCAATCAATGCCGTCGTGGGATTTCCTATAAACTACAGTAAACGTTCGCTCTTATTTTGCCCTTAAGGTGGAAACTTTTCCAAAATATCCTTTTTATGGCCCTTTTTCATGGCCATTTCCTTCATGAACGTCTGAGACACGGTAGGCTGAGACGGTAGGCGGGCAATAATCAGTGGTCAATATTCACTATCCGAGTCAGACAAGCATGACTTAATGTGTAGTTTTTGCCTAATCCGTTCGCACGTTGTCATTTTAATTATCATTTATCGAAAGCTCCACATGGCAGAGGGGGGTAAGGATAAAAGATGCATATGCATGCAAGTGCACAGGAAGTTGTAAACATTCCGTTATGGTGTTTATCTGCACAAGAAGTTTAATTATCCACACTCAAGCTAAAAGTCACGATATACACTCTCCAACAGATGTATTACTAATTTTACACACCAATAATATCAGAAGTATTAACATCGTCTAGTAAGATACCATGTCTGTACAATTGGTGAACGCATTGTGCAAACAAACAGATACATGATAATGGTGGCAACCGATAACAAGCTGCAGGAAGAGGAATTACAAAAGTGACAACACGAACCATCAAAGAACTTCAGGAGCAACAAGAAGTACTCGCTATTCTCTCTCCCGGTCGATCCATAAGAACCATGCCTGATGGATTAGGCGGTGGCTGCACTCGCGGTAGTCTCTTTGCTGTACACATATAAACACAGATGAAACTAAATGCTTCAAAGAAACAAAATAATAACAATTAATAACCGACTTTTAAGTAACCTAACGTATATCCCGTAGATTTCTGGATTTGGTTCTCACACATTACAGTGCCAATTTTCTTCCCACAATACTTGCTTTGCTTTGTAATGGAGTAATGTGAATACAAAAGAGGGGCTAGAGGAGCACCCCCACCTACAATCTCAAGTAAATTTGATTCACCCCCCTCCCTTCCCTGCTTAGGACTCTGATGTGCCCCCAGAAAAGAGAACAGAAGAAGAATTTCGTACAATTTAGTATTGAACCCAGTCGTCGATCATCCACTTAAGCATCTTACAGAAAACAAATGTAAGTTTATGTTACAGAAAAATGATCAACAATGTATTTTTTCGGTTTTTGTGACTAACCTGTATCTAAATTCAACGGTTGAATTCTAATGCAAAAGTTTTATCCGTATAACATGAACACGAAGGGATCCAAATGAAGTCTAATGAAGAAAAACCCAGTTGCATTGATACTAATGTCTCCTTATGTAATAAGATATGCAGCGTTTTAAATTTCAAACTATGAAAATGCCCAAGCCCCAACATGACCTCATTTCCATGCTTTGTACCCACAAACTATTTGCAACCATAAAATAACATCTCAGAACATACCTATTTCATGAAAAACATCGTTAACATTCGTAGCAGTTTTTGCAGAGGTTTCCATGAAAAAGAGGCCATTCTCCTGCGCATAGGCTTGTGCATCCTGCAAAATAATAAGCAATATATTGCTGAACTATGGCATTTTAAAAATCATTCTCTTGATGGTTGCCAAACTTTCACAAAATCAATAAAAAAAAAGTATGATGAGCCTGTGAATGCATTCCAAACAGATAAGCTCTTAATTTCAGATACTTCCATCTCAATTCTCAACCTTTCTCCTACAGACTGATGGGTATGTCGTTCAAATGCCAAGATTAGCAGTTAAAAAAATTAAGTATGATGAAGCGCAAGCATATCCTTACAATGAACTAGTAACTTTAATTTTTTGTTACATTTTCACATGTAAGCCAGACTAACGGACTTTCTTGCTGGTTTCAAGATTCTCCTTAAAATCTCAAACTGAAAGTCTTCGTAATACTTGCCTCTGCTGGCACCTTCCTTGCATCTAGCAAATCAGCTTTATTCCCCGCAAGAGCCATAACCATACTTGGATTGCCTACCACAGAACACTGGACTTTTAGAGAATTACAAAAGGAGAAATTGAAGTCACTTTCGATGCCACAAATATGGAAAGAAGAAAAATATGGCAGGGATGAGATAACCACAATAGAACCATCTAAATGATTGGAATTTTCAAATGATTAAAAATATCATATAGAAAAATGTTCAGATTCCATCCATTATGATGTAGTTACTGTAGTACAGACATGACAAATGACTTAACAGCATTGGCTCCTAATCTTCAGCGAACCACTGATGGATTAAACAGAACTCAACAATTATCACATTTGTTTACTCAAGGTGCTACTTTGTATGTAGTATTAATAAGATGATGGCAACATAAGCGACATACGCCAGAACTAATATAACTCAAATAAGAAATAGAA
This sequence comes from Embelia ribes, assembly GCA_001753735.1. Classification (NCBI taxonomy): domain Eukaryota; kingdom Viridiplantae; phylum Streptophyta; class Magnoliopsida; order Ericales; family Primulaceae; genus Embelia; species Embelia ribes. Next base: position 6,272 of record MKEJ01010667.1, read on the forward strand.
CGATATTTTGAATTCCACTTCAGGTATCCACATTCCACTATAGTTGATTTCTAGTTCACCACACCAAACAAAGTTTAGGCAAGAGACAAGATACTAAATATGTAGTAACCACACACAATCTTTTCAACATAGACGCACATCAAATCATGGTTTTGAAAGATAACATGGACAGATAGGTCAATGAGTAACAAAAATTTTAATAGAAAAGAGAATGGAAAAAGTTGCAAAAATATTAAACGAGTAGATATTAGAGAGTTATTATGTATCCAGGTAGTAGAATATGGAAGAAACTCTTTTGTTGTTCTTTGGGGTATAAAGTAATAACAATAAATGTTTAGATTATGTTGAAAATGTACAACATTTGGCAACTGCAACCACAACAGAAGGTTGGCAGTGTACAAAGGCCATGGACCATTACAGAAGCAAGACAGTTTAAGAGCTTATTACTATCGATTACAATGAGGAACCTTAACCAAGTTAAAAGGTAAACTTAAGCATCTGGAATTAGGAATAGTGGTATAAAAAGTTTGGTATTAGATCAGTTTTTAACAGCTTTACCTGCGTATCACTGAGGGGAGCTTAAGCTATGAAGAAATAAAAAAGGAAAGGCAACAGGCATACATAGATATCACATCTAAGGAGATGTAACTTTAATAATAGACAAATTATGTATCAGTAACTTCGCAGTGAAAAGTTGGCAGTCCTATATGACCTAGTACAGATTCAGTGTTCCATTCACAACATCAAACAAGCTCTGTGATGATAAATCAAAGTAGTTTAAGAAAATAAAGGGATTTCATTCTGCTTTGAAAACCCTGATCTAGCTTCAGAAAATGCAGTAGAAAAATATCAACAAGTGAGAGAGAGGGCATCCAAAACTGTGATAAGGCAAACACTACCTACCTTGCGCTTGAAGCTCTTGGACCCAATTTTTGGCTCTTTCAAATGAGGCCTACAAGAAGCATAGGTTTATAAAAATCTTCAGTAAAATTAACACATCCCACTCCCAATCAGAATAAACTACATTCTGAATTGATTAGTTGATTAAGGTTCAATTGAATATATGAACCACAATGAATTAACAAGCCACTGCCACTGAAAGGATATAAAAACAAATGAAAGCGAATTCCACAAAAATGTTGTCGAAATGCATAGAGCTTGCAATATAACCCCTAAACAATCTGAAACAGAAAGTTTAATGTTTCATTCAGTATTATTGTCATCAGTTGAGACAAATTTTAATACCAATATACCATGCAGCATAAAACACAGAACTTTTTCCACAGTCATGAATAAATTTAAAGCAAAAGAAATCACAGGTGAAATATTCTAGTTCCTTCTGCAGATAAAACCCTTAACTAAACTAAAAAAAATATATGAAAAGGTTATTAGAATTGAGATAAGGAGAAAGGACACACTTACATTACGACAACTGATTTTTCTACATACCAAATAACTCCCTCCCATAAAACTAATTACTAGGATTTTCTAACAAAGGTCTTTGGCAAGAACTATACACAAGTCTATCAAGAAAACCGTGCTAATAGAAAAATTTATGATCTAGCTCCCCAAACACAAACATGCATCCAGAGCCCAGACCCAAAGTCCCTAACACAACAGGAAGTACCTAAAGAAGAGCAGGGGAAGGAAAAAAAAAATGTAAAAATGTTAAGAGGAGTGTCAAATGATCATAAACCTGGAGGCAATACTACTATCCAACATGGGACATGTCACCTACGAATGGCCACTATTAAAGTTCATACATTTCCCACTAAAAGGACCTATAGGGGAAGGAGAGGAGCCCATTATATAGCACATGTTAATTCAATCAATTCCCAACATGAATAAGACTTTAAAACTCCCCCTCACCTGTGGGCTGACTAAATTCAAATCAAAGGCCCAACGAGTATTCATAACAGATGGCGTCAAATAACCAATTTTCAAACAAACAAATAAGCCCATTGGCTCAGATACCATATTAAAGCTCATTCTCTTCCCATAAAAACGACCAATTAGGGGGAAGGAGAGGAACTCGTTACATCGTACAAGTTAATTCAATCAATTCTCGATATGGGATAATACTTAAACAACGAACATTAACCATTTGCTCACACTTGCTTTACAGGTAATAGTTTCATCATTATTTCACCTCCAATAGATTTGTCGTGATATGAGACATCTTCTACACTAGGAGACATGGTGAGGCCACAAAGTGGCCAGGTGGGTTTTCCTTCGTATCTCTAGAAATAGAGAATCTTCTTCTTTCTCAAGTAAAACCGTCAGGAAACTAAAATTCAGTTCAAATGCAGCCTCACCTCTACTCCAGACAGTCTTTGACTCATACCACACACTCTAAGTTACATTCCGGTGATCTTAAGCTATAGGCTATGATCAACATCTTTTGCAGAGGTGTTCATTAAATCACACACACTAAAACTTTCCAACATGCCCAAAAGTTTGTAGAATCTAGATTGAAAAGTTAAGATACTTAATATGTTACTTCAATGTCCACATAATAAATTCAACATTATTCCACAATTTAACATTGCAAATATTTTATTAAGACTTACAATGCTCTACAAGGGTATGGATAAAATAAAATTTGTGTGCTGAAGCAATTGGTGTGTGTATCCTAACACATCCATGCATGCTCAATGAAATAAATTATAATGAGAGCAGAAGTATTTGGTTTTGGCAGTCTAAAAGGCACAGTCTCAAGTAGTCAAGCATGCTAGATTTAACCAACAATAGTGTTCAACTCAGTAGCCAGTATCCCATTAACTAAAAACATGTCCATTGCAGTCTCATAGTCAAACAACTTTTATTCAGGTTTCTTTCTATATTCTCTTAGACTCCTATCCTACCACCTTAGATGTTTATTAATTTATGATTGTTACAACCATTTAAAAGGCAATAATAATCCAATATCCAGTAGAAAAAATAAGTCATATACTTCTTCCTTTCTCGTGAATTCAGTTTAGTTGGAGAGCAAAGAAAAGCACAGGAGCTGCTTTTTTTTTCCCTTTGAGTTACATTAAAAGAACTTCCAGACCGTGCCTTAAAATTTTATGCCTTGCCTAACAATGAAACAGATTTTTATGCAGCTACTCACTTGATTGGTTATATCGTAAACGATAATGGCAGCTGCAGCACCTCTGTAATACATTGGAGCTAAGCTATGGTATCTTTCTTGACCAGCTGTATCCCATATTTCAAATTTTACGGTTGCATCATTTACCGCCAATGTTTGTGAGAAAAAGGCAGCACCAATGGTTGATTCCTGAAAGAAAATCCAACAAGAGTCACACAACATAATAAAATGGAGAAAGGAATTTATGATTCCTAAAAAAATTGGCAAAACAAATGATTTGTAAACAAAAGAATCTTAGAATAACAAAATTGCAAATTCATGTGTTACATTGACAAATGAGAAAGTAGAGAGACCATTAATAAGAAGAGTGCTGAGTCATCATTTTCGAAGAACTTTATTGTAAGATTCTTTTGCTTGCATGGCATTATCAATCTGCAAAGGACTAACCTGAAATTCAACAAATTGGCCTTTTACAAAACGCAATACTAAACTAGATTTCCCAGCTCCAACATCTCCAAGAAGCACCTGATGTAAAAAATACGCAGAAAAGAAACACTAAGGTAGAGAATTTAAAGATGAACTAGAAGATAAAATTCTCGCAAGTTATGACTAGAACTAACAAAGGCAATGAAACTAGAACAAAAAAGAAATTGAAGATCATGAAAACAAGAAAGTCAATACAGTACACAGCTTTGTCCTGAGTTTTAGAAATTAGAAAATATGCCATTTTAACAGCATTCACATACTTACTTTTAATACTCCAGCTGTTACAAACTTCCACATAACAACTTCAGCATTTTATTCTTTGACAGTTAAAGCTAGTTCAAGATATCCACAATCTCCATAAACACTTTCAAGAACCCAAAAGAAGTTAATTAAAACTACGATGGTATCCTGTTCTCTTTTCTTCTTTTTCATTTTACTCGTTTTACACTGGCCTAAGAGCATTGCTTTGACACCTCTTAACCTGATAAACGCTTGGCCATACAGCTCTTTTTTTTTTTTTTGAAATCTAAGGGTTCTGCAATTCAAGTTTGAAATTAATCACTCTCTCAATTCAAAAGTCCCTATAGTTCAATAGACTGTAAATGAGAAGTGTAAAAACCTTGCCACAAAGTATTTCGATCCATAATCAAATCATCCCAAACAGAAAAACGATTAAAGGTACAAACTTTAACATGTTGTAGACATAAATCAGACTACAATTCAGAGGATTCCAACATACAAATTCATATGTGACAAACATTTTCATTAAAAGGTGAAACCCCAAACTCCAAAAATTCATCCTAAAAACCTTTCTTCAGCCCTAGGGTTGGATTCAAACTAATCACTAAACAGATTACTTCACTAATATCAGGTAACAAAAAATTATACACACACCCATGAGAGACAAAATTCTGCAGATAACTAAGTCATATAAGTTTACGATCAATGGAGCAAAAGTTCCTAACATAATAAGACAATCAAATCATTGAATTAGATAAAATTTGCTAGAAAACAAACTCATACAAACTAACAATAAGTAGGGGGAAATTCCATAACGGAAGAACACAATCAGATAATAAATTTTTCAAAATTGAGCGGCTACAAACTCATACAGATAAACAATCTACAGAGCAAAAATAAGTCAGTCAGATAATTTTAAATTAAAATCAGGAAACAAAGAACCGATCAAACTGAAAATCGATAAAAGGTAAAAGTAAAGTAAAGAGTAGGGACCAATTTGGCGTTAATGTTTTTGTTCGCCGTAGTGGCCATATCTGTGTGTGATTGGAGACCGGTGGCCATATAATATTTTTAGAAATCACAGATTTAGAGATTAAAATGAAACAAAGTTTGAGGAATTTAAATACTAAATTTTAGGGTCTTTTGATGACAGGAACAGGAAATAGGCGTAAGGTGAAAAGTGAGGAAGATTCTAATTTCAACCAACAAGTCGATGGAAGATAACGAATTGACTTTTAGCCGTGTGCATTACTTTTCTAAATGAATTTTTTAGAAGGTTGTTAAACTCGCAATTCAGGATAATTAAATATTAGAATGTTCCAAAATAATATTACTTTTTAAAAATTAGTTGGACAAGAATTTAAATTTTCTATAAAATCTCTTCATATTAAATTTAATGGGTTATTAAATAACCTACAAGCTTGTAAATTTAAAACTCGTTTAGCATTTTTTAGCTCATTTAATAATTTTGTTGTTAAAATCTTGAGTTTTCATTATAAGATAATTTTTTCGAGACTCAGGAAGTAGTTCATTTCATTGAAAAAATATATTAAAATTTTATTTGTATCTTGTTTATATTTACTAATTTGATCTCAATTTGAAACTTTATCAAAATCATGCGAGTAAGATAATGGAAACATTTCAGTAAATATTTTTGACAAACACTAAAGTTCTTGTTAATTAAAAATAAATAAATTTGTGATAGTGAAATAAAAATATTGAATAATATTTAATGGTCAATTATAAGAAAATAAATAAATAAATAAATAGCTGCTGTGCGCAATGACCTATGGCTTCTAGTTTTTTTCTTTTTCTTAGTTTACCCTCTTTGAAATAAATAAACCAAAGGCAAATTAAGTATTTCCATTTATCGTTGACAAATAAATATTTCCATTTATTATACAATCTAAAGGTGCAAGGCAGGCTGCACCACAAGAGACAGAGTCATCTGAACAGTTAGATGAAAACATTAACTATTCATATTAAAAATATTTTTTATTATTTTTTCGTTGATCTACAATTTTAATTTAGATGATTATTATTTTTATTCAATGATTCGGATGAACCTGCGGGTCGATAAAGTATTAAGGGCCCTGCAGCCCCTCAAGACCGCTATTGGAAGCAATTGTGTGAAATGTATCAGTACAAGGAAATTGGCATTGTGTTTGTTTGGCCATTTCAATTTAAGCCGTGCCTAATGGTCTTTAATAACTTTGAAGCATTCATTTGAGTTTGAAAACCATGCTTCTTATATTTCAAGTCCATTTCTATTAATATCTATTTTTGACGGAAATATATCAAAGAAATGGGTATTTCTAGAACATTTTGGAATTCCATAGGAAGAAACTACACGCTTTTTTTGGAGGTGTCTGCAATGGATTATCTCATGCTAGAAATTTGCTTTTATCTTTCTTATGCTCAATGTAGCCAAAATCAAGGAAGAAGTATTCATTCATTGTTTTGATCATTAAACTTAGCAATGTGAGTACAATTCAATGTGGTATGTTATATTTGTTTAGTTACAATTTGTTTGGTACTAGTTAGAAGTTCATTTTACCAGCAGTGGCTTATTCAACAAACCATTTTATATTATTAGGACATCATTGGATGATCGTGATCACGCTAGTTAGGAATTATTTCCTTTATGAATAGATATTTTTAGTTAGTATCCCTATTGTACAATTTCCTTATTGCATTGTAATTGTGAATGTAAATATTAAGCCTCACTACCTAACTGTATATGCCTAAAATTATTTTACAAATTCTCTTATTTGGTGTCAGAGCTCCAAGATTAACATCACAATGGCTGATCCTACAAACCCTAGTTTGCCTATCGCCTTCCATATGTCATTGTCGTTGCTACCTCCATGGCTAGACCGGCCACAACCACTCCTAGTTTGATTCCACCATGGTCGGGCTTACCTTGCCTACCATAGGCGCTACCACAACAGCGTCCTCCTTACCGTACCACCTTTCACCATAATTTATCCAACCTCTATAACTACCACCATTCAAATTCCCATGACCAATCACAACACCAACATAAACCCTAACCGTATTTGGAGAGCTTGTATCCTCACTTACCGAAGGCATCCTCGCTCTTGTCATTAAAGAGCGGACTTCTCGTGACTTATAGATCCACCTTTAATAATTATTTGTGGCCAATAGCCAAGCTTGTACCCTACAAAAGCTCTGCGAACTAGCCATTATACGCAAAGGTGACAAGTTGATCACTGACTACATACATGAAGTTAAAACCATTTGGGGTCTTTTGGCCATTATCGGTCAAACTATCTCCAAAACCTAGCTCATCAGTTATGCCCTCGCAAGGTTGGACTACGATTACAATATCATCGTTTCATCAACTATTACCCCATAAACCATCTATTTGCTTTTACCCGGAGTTTGCCCACCTTATAGATTTCGAACTACTCCTTCACTATCATACTCAATCTACCCTCGACCTCGCCAACCTTTGTGCCAACATGGTAAATCGTACTCCTTAACCAGACCCGTGACTAAGTAATAGGACCTCCTGGCTGCGACAAGGCCAACCACCTTATCATGGCCAAACTAGCCAGACCCGTAACTCTGCCAACTGCTCCAGTAGCCATGGAGGGTGCCATGGTCGTGGCCGCAATAGCCGCAGTAATGGCAGTTATGGTTCACGTCTTCTCGCCTCTATCCTGACAATCTGTCAACCGTGTAGCACTCTGAGTTTTCCGCATATACTTGGCGCTACTACAATATTTAAAATGTGTCCCACTTATCATCCTTTATCAACCAAGACTCACCAAGTTTTAATCAGTATGCTATTGAGTCCTCTATGTCTGATACTTCTTGGTACCCCGACTCCAGCTCTACCCCCCACCTTACTCCATATTTTGCCAATATGACATTATAGGCTCGCAACTATTCCGAGAATGATACAATTTAAGTAGGCAATGGTCAATGACTCCCTATATACCACACTGGTATATATCTGGGCATTATGTCCTCTTTGTTTCAAAAACTGGGCGTGTCTATCTACCACCTCATAATATAGGTCAGCTACTCAGCTCTTTAGGTTATGGGTCACCAACCCAC
>MKEJ01010674.1:0-10761 GCA_001753735.1 Embelia ribes
GTACATAAGTCCTGCCATTGTCAGATTTGTGCACTGTTTAATAATTTCTACAACTAATAAGCTAGTTAAAATGAAAATTAATTAGGGTTATTACATGATATACATAAGGATGTGATTTGTTTCTTTTTTATCTGCGAGCATACTGGAAGTATTTATGTCATTGCTCCCTCTTATATTTGGATTTCAATCCTAAGGCTTCTGCCTTGCAGATCATGACTATGAAGGAGGCATACCTACCTGAACTCCATGAAATGTACTTGAAAATTTCTGGTAAACTGCAGCAGGTGTGTCTCTCTCCCTCCCCCCCTCAAAAAAATAAAAAATAAAAAATCCCAGTCTCCATCTCTCTGTGCACGTTAACTTATTTTTACTTTATTATTTGTTCATGCACTTATGCACTTAAATTATGGCTGTAGATTTGTACCTGGCTGAGGGGCAGTATTGGGTTATAATACTCTATTATTAGCAACTCAGAAAACATGTCCAGTATATTATAACATTCCTAAATGTGAGCAAATGTAAACTAGAACCTGCAGTGTTGAAGTGCAATCCTTTTGCATTTTTTATTTGTTTTGTGTACTTCAAATATCCTTGATTTTTTCCTCTAATCCTATAAGTCATGAAGAATCTGATTTTCCCTTGTGTTAAATGTTCTCTTCTCACTATACTTGACCTATTTCCAATTTTACCTCTGCTTGAGGGTTGGTATAGGGTTCTGGTGTTCAATCAGTAGCAACTCTAGAAAATTCTTCCTGTGTAACGTAAGTTCTCACTAAATATAATCAAAACAAAATTGTAATGTGCTATGTTTAGAGCGAAATGCTTGTTGGTTTCACTTAATCATGGATTACAAGGTTGCAATTAGTTTTGCTCTTAATACATTTTTTACCTTCACTTTATTTAGGTCATGATCAATTGGATTCACCTTGTGCTAAATCTTCTCATTCTCACTAAACTTGACCATTTCTAATTTTACAGCAGGATACTCTACCGCAACAACAAAAAAATGAGCAAGTTGAGAAGCTCAAAATTTTCAAGGCAATGTTGGAGCGCATCATGACATTTTTACAAGTTCAGAAAACCAATATATTACCTACGTTCAAAGAAAAGCTGGCAGGTTATGAGAAGCAAATTATTAACTTTCTTCATTCAAATAGGCCTCGTAAACCTGGGCCTCCAATGCAACAACCTCAACTTGCCCCATCTCATGCACAGCAGCAGCAATCTCAGATTCCCCAGATGCAGCCACAGGAGAACTCAATGGGCTCGCAAGTACAGTCGATGAATGTGCAAGGTTCTGTGAACACATTACAGCAAAGTAACGTAACAAGTTTACAGCATAATTCGATGTCTTCTCTGTCTGGAGCTCCAAATGCATCTCAGAGCATGATGAATTCACTACAATCCAATTCCAATATGGATCCAAGTCAAGGAAATACTCTCAACACAATGCAGCAAGTTGCTGTTGGAATGCAACAACCTGTCAGTGCTCCCCAACAGGTTTGTTGAAGACACTTCTTATGTTGATTATATTTTTAACCAATTCGGAATGCGTTGATCCTTATCATATAGAGGTTTGGAATTATATTTTGCATTTTCCCTCACTCCTTGTTTGATTGTGTTGTGCATATATTAATGTGGTATTTCGTTCTTGTATTCTTTAAATTATATAATTTTCTTTCCTCCCTTGCAGTGAACCTTAGTTTGAACTGTAAATCTTGTGATATTTCTTTTGTACTTATTGTCTTGTTTATTCAAATTAGGTAAACATGAATTCATTGTCGTCGCAAAATGGAATGGGTAGCTTGCAACCTAATCTCTCTTCTTTTCAGTCAAATCCCAATATGCTTCAACACCAGCAATTTAAGCAACAAGAACAGCAGATGCTACAGAATCATCAAATGAAACAAAAGCCTCAACAGCAACAAATGCAGCAACAACAATATTTGCAGAAACAGCAGTTGTTGCAGCCGCAGCAGCAGCAGCAGCAGCAGCAGCAACAGCAAATGCTCCTACAAACAAAGCTGCAGCAAAACGCCCAGTTGCAGGCATGAACAAAATTTTTTTTTTGCCAATTGATTCCTTTTGTTTTCCAAGCAAAAGAAATGCTTGAGAGATGATCATTAACATTTTGCCAGTTTCAAAATTCTTACAATTTTTTTGAAGTATTTAATCAAATTTATGCAAGATTATAAAAGGCCTCATGCTAAGATGTTAATTAAGTTTGATGCTTCATTTATATTGAAGTTAATGTTGATAATGTTTGCTATGTTGTGGTGGTCCAATGTCCACTCTGTCTTTCTTTGTTTGATTTGTTTTGGTCTTTTTGGAAACTTGGTGTGTTAGGTGTGTCCTCATTTTGAACTTTTCCATTTTATATATATAGATGGCCCAGTGCATAAAACTCCTGCATCTAGGAGGGTTTGATGTACACAATCCTACCCCTGTTATTATTACTAGAATGAATACACTTGAACTTTTGAAAATAACATCTTTTGTTTCCATTTTGCATGGTCAACTATTTTCGGGCGACAACATTCTATAAGTTTTTCTGTACTCTCCGATTCATTGTTAAAAGCTGTTCCCACTACCATTGATAGTTTCTTACTGAGTATTTGATTTCACTTACATTTTATAACCTATTGCAGGCACACCAAATGCCACAGCTTCCTCAGATGAATGACATGGACATGAAAATGAGACAGCAATTAGGTGTAAAAGTAGGTTTTCAGCAAAACCAGCGCTCAATATATCACCAACAGCTCAAGCCTGGATCAACATTTCCCATCTCTTCACCACAACTTCTCCAAGCCTCGTCTCCACAAATGCCTCAGCATTCTTCTCCACAAATCGACCAACAAAATCTGCTGCCACCTCTCACTAAAACTGGAACTCCTTTGCAATCTGCCAACTCACCATTCATTGTCCCATCTCCTTCTACTTCTTTGAATCAATCACCAATGCCAGGAGATTCTGAGAAAGCTACTTCTGGTGTTTCGGGACTAGCCAGTGCTGGAGCTGTTGGACATCAACAAGCTGCTGTTGCTGTGACACCAGTTCAATCTCTTGCAATTGGTACTCCTGGTATTTCGGCATCCCCTTTGCTTGCAGAGTTTACTAGTCCAGATGGAACTCATGGTAACGTGTCAACATTTGTTTCTGGGAAGTCAAATGCCATTGAACAGCCGCTCGATCGCTTACTTAAAGCGGTTAGTATGAATTTTCCCTGATTGTTTCTTGTTCTGTGGTTCCCTTTTTCTCGTTTCTACTATGAGAAGCTACAGTTTGATATCTGGTAGAACCATAAGCCACTGCTTGCTATATTAATTTCTTTGTGCTTAGTAGCGGTTTGGGGTTAGGCTTTGCCCATCAGAACCTCCCCAGGCCCAGCAATGCATGAGTCTCATGTAACGGGTCTCTCTTTTGCAGATGAACTTTTGGATGGTTGTTTCTTAAGTTTCTCCGTGATTTGTATTTCACCAATGCCCTAAAGATTGCTAAAGAACTATTTCAAATACCATTTTTATTATGTGATGTGCCATATCTCCCCTAAAAACTTCAGATTTTAGGTTAGGCACTTTTCTTATTTATTGTCTTCAACACACCCCTTCGTTTGTACTTTTTGAGCCAGCCAAGTGCAATTCAACTTTTCATTGACAAGCTGCAAACATTGAACCCATGACCTATCTCCCAGCTCTGTTATCTTGTTAAGTAATGAGCAACCATCTCACCTAAAAGCTTAATATGTTGCTGATTGGAGAAGTATATAATTTATTGTCTTCAACACTTTTGAAGAAGACAATAAATGCTTCTCGAAGTTTGTGTTTGCTTCAAGCATTTAAATTTAGTTGGAGTACCTCTTCTCATTTTTATTCTATCTCAGTGGTAGCTTCTACAGGAAAACATGCAAAACAAATTTTCGAGTAGTAACTGCAATGCTGCATTCATCTTAAGCTTGATGTCTTTAGATATTCATCATTATCATCATCATTGATGATGCCTTTAGATATTCTCTGAAAAAAAAAGTTCAGGTTTTCTTTCCTTTATTGTTATTTTCTCGTTTTCTGTTTCATTGGTTTGTTTAAGTGGGTTTTTTTTTATATCATTTTACTTGACAGGTAAAGTCAATGTCACCCAGTGCATTGAGTGCTTCAGTTAGTGATATTGGATCAGTTGTCAGTATGATTGATAGGATAGCCGGATCAGCACCAGGCAATGGATCTCGAGCTGCAGTTGGTGAAGACTTAGTTGCTATGACCAAATGCCGCCTACAAGCTAGAAACTTCATCACACAGGACGGAAATGGAGGAACAAGGAAAATGAGACGATACACAAGTGCAATGCCCTTAAATGTTGCATCATCTGCTGGAAGCGTCAATGACAGTTTAAAACATTTGACTGGTACAGAGACAGCAGATTTAGAGTCGACTGCAACATCTAGCATCAAAAGGCCTGGAGTTGAGGTACTGTTTTCTTGATTTACATTTCTTTTGAAACTGTGAGATCTCAAATTTATTTGTGTACAATCATGAGTAAGCTTAATTGCTGTCTACTGTGCAACTTTCTCTTCTTTTTTTTTTTAAATCAATGTTTTAAAATATAATTCCTCTTTGTTAAATGCGCAAGTTTCAGGAAAGGAGAGAGAAAGAAAGTGAGGGAGGGAGGGGGAGAGGTTGGTGAAGCATTAGACCAACGGTTTACTTGCAGAGCTTCCTGAGATTTGACGCCTGACTGATTTTTTTCATATATTTGCTTTGCTCTGGAAAGTTGGTTTCTCCTTTAGATTTAGCAGGGGGATCTTAAGTATAACTAATGTTAGGTGATGTAGTTTCCTTCGAGTTAAATAATAATGTTGTCCGGAACTTATGCAAATGCTACCATTTTCTGTAATATACATGCATGTGTTCTACCCAGCAATTTAAATCATGAGCATATAAGCATGTCCTAAACCTTTGGCCTTGTGCTTCTATGCACTGAATTTCTAACCGGATTGTTATGTAATTCGCGTAGTGTAAGCTAATTTAGCAATCCACTACAGTAAATACTGGCATCCCCGTCACATATTAAACATCTTTATTTTCTAATGTTTGAATAGCGGAACTCTAAAAAGGGTTGTTTGGCCGTGTATATTTTTAGTATGGCGTTCATCAGTCACTAGTCATCTGCCCTGGTATGTTTTTTTTACTCACAAACCATATAACTCTTGAAGACCTGCACTCAATTGACATGCTTTTGCTATGCAAGAAATTCAGCTAGCATTTATTTTGCAATCACGACCTGTGCTGTATGAGGGTATATCCTAAAACTGCGAAAACAACCTTAGATAATTTTTTGAATACAAAATTTTGAAGTACTTATTTGGTAGAAGATTTTTCTTCGTGCTTGTTGGGAATTGAATTTTCTCTGACTTTTTTACACACTAACTAATTGTAGACAGTTCTGAAGTAATGCATCATTGAAGCATGTCATCATTCACTTTGTCCCACGTATGAATGTTGTAGGTTTTTCTTTGAAAATTCTACACCTGTATATATAGGTAGTATCTAGGAAGCATGGACACTCCATAATGGCTGCCATGTCTGTGTCCGACACATATTGGATTCATATACTCCGGGGACACTTTAAAAAATGTGTTGGACACACCATGTGGCGAGTCCAAAATATCAAGTATTATTTAAATTTGGACACACAATAGACTCATTTTGGACTCGCCGCTGACACACCTGAATCAATTTGTAATTCTTTTCTACTTCGTGATCGCTATTTATTTCACATTTACTTATACATTTTGGTGGTTTAAACAAATCACGATTCAATAGGTGTTTAGTCCTTTGGTGCATAATATATTTTTGGATTTTTTGATAATTAGTACTCATTACTAAAGTGGATTAGATTACGATGTGATGCTTTTGCATAGTTGCTATTTTGTTAAAATCCAATCATTAATAATATTGTTCACTGGTAGTATTTATCTATATCTATTACTTATTTATATGATGATAATAAAAAAAGTGCCGAATCCTTGCCGCATCTGGAAATTTTTACTTGTTAGCTGCACCAATTATATATTGCTGAGCATTTGCTATGCATCAATTTGTTTTTCTGTGAAGGAATATGAAGGGAAGCATGTTTGATGAGTAATTGTCAGGAAAATATTGCACCTGTTCTTTTTAAGGTTGTGGTAAAGAATTTGATAAATCTAAAGAATTTGATATTAGATTTATGCTCTGTCAAGGCCCTGAAACTGATTAATTTCTATAATGCACAAAAAGGCAGTAGTGGAAAAGCTGTTCATTCGATTGTGCAGGACTGCCTATTTACCCTAGACCTTCTGTTTTATTTTTCATACATTGGAACCCATGGGCTCCTGAAAGAGAGTCTGGAGCCATAACTTGAAGGTTGTTTGTTGGGGTGATTTTGCCACTGACTAGCCCCCTTGTTAACTTTGTGTTCCATCCCCCAAACCCACCCCAAAAATAAAAAAAATAATAAAGAAAAAGAAAAAATACACACGTAAGGGCATGCCCAAAACATCTCCTTTCCCCTTTTATTGATAACTAAGTTAAAAAAATTGTATGCCTTTTAAAAGTCAATCTTGTGGCTTTTAGAAGGCAGATTGTTTGTCTACTCATCAATCACCTTATATATTGATGAAAAATCAGTGTCAATACTGAACCTTTTTTACTCTACCAAAATATGATTGGTTATTCCATAAAACTTACTATTCTACTTACAGGAAAAATGAAAGGAATAGCATTCATCAAGGATCCTGATGGCTATTGGATTGAGATTTTTGATCTTAATACAATTAAAAGTACGGTTGGTGGTGCTCCATGATTTACTGCCAAATTTGTATGAGGTAATTGTTTCACTTTTTTCTTCTCTTTTTCTGTGAAAGTGCTTACATTTGATTAAGTTGGGATTCTTTTTTTCCGTGTATGATCTCAGGACCTACAGTTATGCATAGCTATTAGTTGGATTTAATTGAAATAGAGAGATTTTTTTTTTCATTTGTAATTGATTGCCTAGATAACAGGTCCATCCTAAAAAAGGTGAAATCCCTGTGCACAATACAGTACCCAAGATCAAACTTCAAACGCGTCCTTCAGCTTCTTGCTTTTCATGAGCCAGGCGCAAGACACACTTGGAGGAAATGTATATTAGACGGTTTTACAAATGTCTTCTACAAAAAGTAATAGATTTTGTTATGGGGTCCAACTATAAGAAGAAATAACCTAGGATTTCTTATTTATGATTTATATTTGGAACCATAAATATGAGTACGTAGTGCTTTACATACATAATTTATATATAAATAATTTGGGGATTAAGCTTCCCTCCATGCTTAACTCGTAATAACCTCCATACATACATGGCACCTAGCTGTACGCGTGTAAAAAAAAAGAATAAAGTAAAATAAATCCAATAGCTTACAAATTTATATGTTCAAAAAAGCAAAAATGAAAAAGTTTTTGTTGAACTACATCTTGTCCTCCAGTCAAACACATGAGCCTATGACCACGCCGTTTATCTCTCTCCCCCTAATTTTGTTTGGATTTCATGTAAAAAGAAATGTTTAGATATATTTGTTTCAGACACTATGATTACTGGTATTTGAGATTTTAGGTTGCAATTCAATCCCAATCCCAAAATATTGAATAGATCCAATTACCATGCAGATGTTCATAAAATTGAATAAACATTCAATTAAAATTATGAATTTGGATCCCACCAAGTTGAATGGCTTGGGCATTTGATGTAATGCATGAAATGTATTTTGGTAACATATATTTTGAATTTGTTTGGATTCCTTGTAAACTACTTTCATTGGAAAGTAGATTATAAGTGCATTTGTGATTTATAAAGGTTGGAATTACATAGTTCGACAGAAAGGAGAGAGTCATTTTACATCCACCCAAGTGTAAGAGCCCTTATATTTCCTAGTTGGTACGTTTATGGCTAGGATGCCAAGTATGGAGAATTGTTACGAGGATTGCGGATCGCTATAGTACGCAGTACGAAATCGGGAATGGGATACGCGTGTTTCTCGGTAAGCAGTACGATTAGGGGTAGGCTTCTCCGGAATGCTTAGGCGGAACGAAATTCATTAATCCGGAACACATTACGCATTTAGTATATTTTTATTATTTTATAGCTATGTATATTAAATTAGGTTGAAGTTCGTGACTACTGATTAATATTTAGGCATACACCTATATTTGTCTATATTTTGGCAAATATTATCTTTATTTTTCTTTTTCACACAAATTTGATATTTAATGAATAATATGAAAGACATTTGAGAATCGTAGGGTCAGAGCATTGTTCTTATAAAAATTCATATCCCAGATTGCTTTATAATTTTGTTACAAGTGAGAAGGTTTTTGGCTCAACGGAGAAGAGAACGAAGATACTTAACATACAACTAATATTTAATTGAGGATATTAATCTCTTTTATCCTCTCTCTTTTAGTTTACCTTTTACGTTAATCGAGGCATCCTTTCATCTCTTTCTTCTTAATCTCCCCCAATAGCTCCTTCAACAATGAAAGCCATTGATTTTACTTGTTTTACTTTTGATTCCGGATCGTTGATTTTACCGATTTGGATCGAAAACGATCAGCGATTCGAATAGAACGATCCGAATTGCAAATTGCACCTAAATTGGCGAATTGTGGTAACATAGGTACGGAGTCATGGAGGGTTAAATCTGGAGGGGAGCTTGACCCTTAGTTTGGTTGTCACCTAGTTGGCAAGGATTTATTGACTCATGACAAAAAAACACCAGTAAAAGTCGTCATAAAATTGCAAAACTGCCACATCTTTACATGCATAAAACATATATATATGTTGAATTTTCCTAAAAATATATAGCTATCGGAACCAACTTATAATAGACTGAAGTGATTTTAAAGAACCTTCAATCAATGTGGAATAGTTGGCTAGTATGGTGAGGTGAAGATGGGGAGTCTACCTTCTTATTTTGGCATTCCTAACCTTCAATCGAACTTCAATGCTTTCTCAAGTGCTGCCTTCTCATTCTACCATCCACTTAGATCTACCTTTGTTAGTGATCTTAGTGATATTGACAATAAGGATAATGGTTATATTTGTAATTTCTATTGCTATAGAATATTCTGATATGTATATGTATAAATGAACCCCATAGATTGTAATTGATTAGATTATTAATAAGATATATTTTCCACATCAATAAGGGAATATTTTATGTTGATGTGAAAAATATATTTTATTAATAATAAGTAGCTCAATTACAATATCTGAGGTCATATATATATATACACACATGAATATTCTAAAGCGATAGAAATTACAAAGCTAGCCGTTGTCCTTATTGTCTATATTACTCACATTACTAACAACCTTGACATAACAATGAAATACCAGTAATTAGTTATCTACACAAATGGGTAAAAACTAGGAGTTTCTGAAACCTAAGGTTTACGAGATTAGAATAAAATTTTAGCTCAATGTTTAGGGTTGAGGAATAGTTTTGATGAATATAACCCTATTCAAAACCCTACCATTTTATCCAAGTAATCTCTAATTTCACTAATTACTTATTAAGGATTTTCTTTGTTGAAGGTTTTTTCAAAATCTTATGTTAATTTTTCTTTGATCTTGTGGACTCTTGGTTGCACAAATAAGATCCTTTTACCAACGCGTTTGAATAGTTAACTAGTGCTATATGGTTACCAATAAGGTTGGGATAAACCTAGTGGATGGCTAATATTTTGGCATCTCATGGTGAAGTTTGGAACGGGGTAAAGAACAGGATTGGATAGCCGTTTGGCATGTTGGAAGAAGCGGTATTTATGGAAAAGGAAAAGAAACAAGCTAGTAAGAGTACTCTATTAAGTATTTGGGGGTTGCAATTGTAAATTATGGTGGTTGGATATAGTTACGACATATCACGTTTATGAATCACATGACGTCATTAAAGTGGTTGCATGCACTTGAATAATATCATTCATCTAAATCCAATGGTCACAATCTGTTGTACTGTAGAGGCTGCAATGATATTGCAGCCTTTTATTTTTTTATTTTTTGGAAATTTACACGTAGGGATCACCTTATTGTAGCCCTTCTCCCTTCCAACAAAAACATATCTTCTTATGTGTATAAAAGTTGTCCCCTCCAACTATTTTCGCTCTAATCACGACATTTGTTTGTATAATTATTTAACATGAGTCCCATTAAATTAGAATCCAAAACAATAAACTTATCATAATAGAAATTATTAAAATTATGCGGCCCATGACATTAGAATTTAAAACAATAACTTATTTTAATAAAATTATATACACATATCAACTTACCATGATATAAATTATTTAAATTGTATACATATATATTAACTTACCATAGTAGAAATTAATAAAATTAAATTTCATATAAGATCATACACAGTCCCAAAATATACGTATATATCTCTGCATAACTATAAAATAACTTATCATGATAGAAATTATTAAAATTATATTTAATAATCAAAATATTATAAGTACATAAAAAATATTATAAATTGATTTCTACCAATCTAAGATTCTCGATAAATTTTTAAAATATTGTTCCAACCAACATTAATTTTTTAAAATATCTTTCCTATTAAGATTTTCACATACCTAAAATTAACCTTAATAGACATTAATTTTTCATAAAAATATTATCATAGTATAAATCCAACTAATCGATCTTTTATAAATTTATAAATAATTAAAAATAGAAGAAGAAGAAGAA